>PVJO010033637.1:0-11682 GCA_004026905.1 Hystrix cristata
GGCAGTACTAATACTATCATCAATAGAAACAGGGTGGACGACACAGGTCTTCCAACAGTCCACTGGGCAGTCAGTGGTCAGAGTCGCTCCCTCTCTGCTCACTTTGGATCCCTGCAAGGAGGTGGACACACATTCATGACACAACACGAGCAAGAGAGCAGGGGCCGTGGCAGTTGCTCATGGTGCCGCCACAGTACAGGAGCATGAAAAGTCACCTAAAATGCGGGAAAGGGGCTGATACAAGGTTATCAGAGTATGTAAGAAAAATGTGGAGCAGCAGGAAGGATTTTTTCATTCAAGTCAGTTATACACAGAGATGAAAAGAAAACCAACCACCCACATTTCCTGCTTGGGCCTGCCAGGGGCTCAGCGACCGATGCCGACGTGGGGGTCTGCTGTGTTGATCTGAGCTCCCTCTGACCTGCGTGCACCTGCCTCAGCCCTTCAAATGCTCCTCCACCCACTCGACGTGCCCAGGTGCTGGTCTAGGTGTGGGCAGCACCTTCTGATCGCGTGCTTTCCTCCAGGGTAGAAGCCAGCTGTCTTTCTGGTAGTTCTTTTTCCACAGATATGAGAGGATGGAAGTGAGCTTTAAAGCTAGGGATGCATCTTTCCAAAGGCATGTAAGGTTGAAATACATGAGAAACAACCACGGCAAGGAACTCTGGTGCATTATTTGTTTTTCATAAAAAGAACAGGCACATTTTCTCTTCCTCCAGAAGCATTATTTGAAAAAGGTATAAGCAGGGGTGGTGTGGACATGCTCATGGGTAGTGGGGGCTGCAGGGTGTGGGATTCCAGCTGGGATGAGAAGGCAGCTGCTTGGAGGGTGGCCTGGTGTGGGACGCTGGAGCCCACTGGGGTGAGGACAGTGTGCCCAAGGAGAGGCGGCCTGACGCAGGGGAGGGCGAGGGCATCCTGGCAGAGGGGCAGGCGGGCTGTGGGTGAAGGCGGGGCAGAGTGAGAGGGCGAGGGGAAAGGTGGGAGAAGGCAGCCCAGCAGATGGGAGAGCAGGTGATTATGTAGGGGTCACCGGCACATGGGAAAGGGGGTGTGGCAGTCATACTGTGGAGAGTGAGTGAACATGTGAAGGTAATAAAGCTAGTTTTCTCTCTGTCAGAGAAAAGTGTTATACACTTGAAAAGGGAGAAACTAGGAATGAATTCTCTGGTGTTTATGCACATAGAGGTATGATACACTTGAAAAGGGAGAAACTAGGAATGAATTCTCTGGTGTTTATGCACAGTAGAGGTATGTAACACACATGCATGTATCTGTGTACTTCCTAGCTTGTCCACTGAGAGGCCGAGAACACTGATACCTCAGGAGCGTGCGCACACCTAACTCCCCTGTCTTCCCTTCCCCTTGCTCCACTTACTGGAAGCGGGTGCTCTGGAGAGCCGGCTGACTCCAGGGGCGGAGAAAGTAGGAAACAATCCTGCAGTGTCTATTGTGCTACAAAGCACGTCAAAAGGACACAGATGCCACTATGCCAAGAGGCTGCCGCTGGCTGAATCTAAGACAAATGTGAGCATCAATGTAACGACGCCAAGAGGCTCTAGGCAAAGACTGTGATAGGAAACTATGGACCCGACTGCAGAAATAAATAGAACTGAAAGTTTGATGGGGGAACATGGTATTTACAGTTTCAGAGTACCTCTTACCAAAATTTATTAATTAAAAAGGGAAAAAGAAAAACTTGATGTTGTAGAAGACTGGCAGATACCACCTTAAGTGAGTGCTTAAAGTCAACTGGGACAAACAGGATCACACTGGCCGGCGCCATGTGGCAAGAACACGGTGTCCCTGCCAAAGACAGACGACGGAGTCTCGTCCTGGGGAGATGGCAGACAGGCCCAGGTCGAAAGTGCTGCTACCACATCCCCAGCAGTCAGTGTCAGAGTGCAGACAGCGAGAGCAGGGAGACCAGGAAGTCTTCGATTGAAAGAGACTAAGGAGACCTGGAGGCTAAGTGCAATGCACAATGAGGGTGTGATATTTTTGTCATAAAGAACTTTACTGGGACAACTGGCGAATCTTGAATGGGCCATGAGGATTAGATGGGAGTAATGTGTCTAAGTCAGTCCCTGGTTTTTGCTTTTTCTTCCAGAAGAATGTCCTTGTTTATAGGAAATACATACTGAAGTACAGACGGTAATGGCCACCACTGTTGACAACTTACTCGACACACGACTCAGGAAAAGAAAAGTTCTTTGTAATCAAAGAATAAAAATAAAAACACAAGCTGGGTGTGGTGGTGCACACTTGTAATCCTGGTATTTGGGAGGCTGAGGCAGGAGGATTGAGCATGTTTGAGACCAGCCTGGGCTACATAGCAAGATTCTATCTCAAAAAAAACATAAAAAAAATTAAAAATAAATGTTCTTTGTACACCTGAGCCAGTAAAAATATTTTGGTAAGTACTCCCAATATATCTATTTACTTATTTATTTATATGCATACACATATACATACATTAGAGACACGTCCTGCTAGTCTAATATGATCTATAGAACTTATAAAAATAGAAATAGAAACCAGATGAGGAAATAAAACAAAAAAGCCATGATCACTGAAGCTAATTTAGTAGACTACCCTCCCGCCTCTTTTCAAGCACATATTTATTGCATAGCAAGGCTCAAAGTCAGGCTCTGAGCAAGTTTCATATTCCATATCCTGAGGAATCAACCCACAGAATCTATCAACCACAGATCAAAAATGTAGGTAGGCCTATGATAGTTATGTCTGTACTAAACACGTATCAACCTTTTATTCCTTGTCCTTAGTCCCCAGACAACACAGTAATAACAACTATTTATATAACACTTACATGTTATTCATTCACTCATTCATTCATTCATTCATGGTACTGGGGAATAAATTCAGGGTCTTCACACTGAGCTACATCTGTAACACTTTATTCTTTATTTTGAGATAGGGTCTTGCTAAATTGCCCAAGCTGGCCTTGAACATGCCATCCTCCTGCCTCAGCCTCGCAGAGTGGTGGGATGACAGACATGCGCCACTATGTCAGGCTGGACTTACACTTCAGCAGGTACTATAGGTAATCTAGAGATGATAAAGTGGTTTAATGATTTACTGTTGTATATAACCTATCCACATCCCCCATTTTATGTAAGAGACCTGAGCATCTGCAGAATTTGGAATCCATGAGGGTCTTGGAGCCCAATCCCTAGAGATACAACTACATCAGGTTTTCCAGACCATGCACATGGGACATCTTTCCATTTGTGTCTTCTTTCATTCCTTTCAGCAATGTTTTGTAGTTTCCAGTGTGTAAGTGAAAACAAGTTCTAAAGCAAGCTGTGACCATGAGCCTGCTGTATGTAATAGAGACTTGGCCAGTATTTCTTCCAGCTCTAAACTTCTGTGATTCTCCAGTATTTAACCTGGCCTTGAATACATCTAAATTTAATTCTTGGCCAGAAGAGCATTATAGATTCAATTAAACAAACATTTACTGAAGTCTTATGATGGTCCAGGTGCTTTAAAAACACAGTTCAACATTATGTATATCTGAAATGTACCAATAAAATTAATTAAAAAATAATTTTGTCCCCAGCACAAAAAAAAAGAATTCTGAGAAAGCAAAACAAAAACAAAAAAACAAAACCCTCAATTCACTATGACAGAAAATTTCTTCTTTTGAATACCTTTTTTAATCCCCAAATTTAAAACAAATCATTTTCCTCAAAGGATTTTCCTTCCGGGAGGAAGGCTGAGGCAGAACATCCAACCACTGATTTAGCTTGAAAAGTAGACCATCAGCTCATTTGGTTCACTTCCCGATACTATTTGCTTTTCATAAATAGTATTTTCTGCTCTTCTTTAACCTCAGGGTATAGACTCAAATGCTTGATAAGAAAATTTAAATAGTGTGTATGACTACACAGACCACAAAAGAACATGGGCCAATGTATGTGGCATCAGAATCAGGTTAAATTACTAATTTAGTACTTGACCCACCTCTGCTCTGAATTGTTTCTCCATCACAGCACTGCATCATTAATCCTCAACAACTATTAAATAGAATCCAGTCATTTAACAAACATTTAACAGGTGTTTCTCTGCACGGGCACTCAGTAGATGCTGAGTGTTGCTGATCAAACACAAGACTAGGGCCAGGTGTGGTGGGGCACGCCTGTAATCCCAGCACTCAGGAGGCTGCAGCAGGAGGCTCACCGTGAGTTCGAGGCCAGCGTGGGCTACATAGTGAGTTTGAGACCAGCCTGAACTACACAGCAAGACCCTGTCTAAAAAAACCAAAATAATCAACAAAATAAAACAAACAAAAACAACATGACTAGGCGGTCAAGCAGAGATGTCTTAATGTGCCCCATCATCTGGAGAAAAACACTCTAACCAAATGTTCTTTGCTGAGCAGGTTGGTAGGAACAGTCCTATATACAAAGGAACTATATTCCACAAGTCATCCTGCATTTCTTTGTCAGTCCTATCTACAGTATTACTCTGTATCAATATTTACTGAGCTAAGACACACAGACCTATGCTACACATTATAAACACTGAAATTAGATTCTGAAAATTTCTCATGCACAAATCAGTAGCAGGTGTAATTTTTCTTTTTTTTTAAAATTTTTCCTTATTTTAAGAAAGGAGAAACTGTGGTTTAAAACATCAAATAAGTAAATATAATCACACGGGGACAAACTCAAAGCTATTAAAGAAAAACGAAGACCTAAACCTACAGTACTCTTTTTTTTTTTTACAGTACTCTTGATAGAGTTATTGATTAGCTAAGCACATGATGAAAACTAACAACCTGCTGCTGAGTAAATGTAAGTGAAAAGATAAGCCTTTACTTCAGTTTATGTTCATAGTTTATTTTCTTTGGGCTTACTGCCCTCTCCTCTCATATACACATTATTTTTAAGAAACATTATGAGCCGGGCATTGGGTGTGGTGGCCTGTAATCCCAGCACTCAGGAGGCTGAGACAGGAGGATCACTGCAAGTTTGAGGCCAATCTGTGCTACATAGTGAGATCCTGTCTCAAAAAAGAAAAATTAAAAAAAAAAAAAAAAAAAAAAAAAAAAAAAAAAAAAAAAAAAAAAAAAAAAAAAAAACAAAGAAAGAAAGAAAGAGAAAAGAAAAGAAAATCAACAAGAACTCATCCTTATGGCCAGGTACTAATATGTTGGACTGTGGTTAAAAAGAAAAAGTTACATTAAAATAAAATAAAATTAAAAAAAAGAAAAAGTTAAAATAGCTTTAAAGCTGTGATGTCTCATGAAATAATTCTTATGAATATAACTTTAAGATAAACTTGTTCAAGGACCCCCTCAGATACCAAAATCCTTGGATACTTGATTATATAAAATGGCAGAGTATTTGCATATCGCCTCTACACATCCTCCCATATGCTTCAAATCATCTCTAGATGACTTACAGCACCTGATCCAATGTGAATGTACGTAAATAGTTACACTGCATTGCTCAGGAAATAATGACAAGGAAAACAGGCTGTACAGCACACATTCGGTACAGATGCAATTTTTAAAAAAATATTTCTGATCACTCACCAAGACCAAAGGCTGAAAGTCATTCATGTGGTTTCTTACAATAACAAACAAACAATAAGGCTAACTTAACTGTTTATAACATGAAATTTTAGGGTTCCTAAAAAAGTGTGAAAACTAGGAAGGATGATTTCAAAATTTCTAAACTGTGACTGAACTTGGGAAAGAAAATGAAAACAACTACAAAAGACATAAAACTGAGGGGCCCACGTTCCCAATTGAGCTCTTGTACACATTCTGTTCCCTCTGCCCAAAATTCCCTTTCCTTCTCCTACAGAAATCCTTCTCCAACACCATGCAATGCCATGTCTTCATGAGATCTTGCACCCTGCCTGGCTTGGAGCTGTCTCCTTTGATACCACAATGTACTTCCAAGTGCTTCTAATGGCTCTACTATTCCACCTGAAACAGCCACAACTGAAAGCCATCTCACAGGCAGCAGAAGCTGCACAGCTCACACTCTACCCCCTGGAGCAACCGGCACAGTGCCTTGCACACTGCGGGCACTTGAGTAGGTACTGAGTCAGACTACCCAGCTCTGCTCCAAGGAAGTCACTGGAAGGAAGACTCTGAGCACATAAATAAGAAATTAAAGGGCCAGTGATGTATTTTGAGAGAAAGTTTCAGAACACAAAAAACTTGTAAGTGGCAGAAATATTTTGCTTCTGTGGGGTTAGAACCTATGAAGGTTTCTGTGATGTTATGATGGAAAACATACACATACACACACATGCCCTCCAAAACCTCTCTTTCCAGGTACTGTAAATAATAAATGAACTAAAGAAGAGTAACCTTTAAAAACAATTAACTCAATTATTTTCCCCAGTCAAAATGCAGAAGTACAAGAAATGTTAGTTAACAATGCTGTTCAGGTGAAGTCATGAACAGCTCCAACAGGCTCTACAGAGTCAGCCCAGGGAAGTGCTGGTTCCTTCTCCATGACTCCTGAGGAACAGGAAGCCAGGCCAAGGGTCATGAGCTTTGCCTCAATCAGTCTCCAAAAATGAATGAATGGATGAGTAGATTTAATTCAGAATTCACTAAAAGCCAGTGTTTCTCAAAACATCTGTGGAACTATTTTAAATATTTCCTACCTGCTGCACACTGGTTCTCTTAAATTATAATAAAAAGGTCTCTGGGTCGACACGCGCTTCCTGTATTTCATCTGTCATGGCCTGTAAAGTTCTGTCCCCACAACACACATGGATCCCACAGGCTGGAAACACAGGGGAAGGCAAATCAAGGGCCTACCTTCTGCTCCTGGACCTCAAACACTGCTTCATGGACGCCACAAGCAAAGAGGGAGGTAGGCAGATCACTTAAATCCATCATCTCTTCCAAATCATCTTCATTTTCACCAAAAACCATCTCTTCTTCCTCTTCTTGGTCACTGCTACAGAGATCTGACTGGCTGTCATTCCAAGATTTCACACTGTCCCTTAGCATTGTCCCCTACAAGCAGGTCTTTTCCGTTCTGAAAGTTCTAGGATGTCTAACAGGCACCTACTGTGAAAAAAAACCAACAGAGATGAAACCTTGAAGACCACAGTGTTCCAGTCAATCAGTTTCTCAAGACAGCAATTCATCAAGTGAAGTGATTTTTACCCAGGAAAGCTCAATCAGCATTTAAATCAAGTCACTTCGGTCCTCATAAGTGAATTCCATACAGGGGAATTTGGTTTGCTTAGCGTATTTTGCAAGGCAATGACATATTAAGACGAAAACAAGTTTCCTAGTAAACTGGGAAAGAAAAGATAATATAAAATGAGATTACATCAATATGTACACTAGTTTACAAGCAGTGGGAAGGAAAATGTGAACCAGAACTGCTTTCACATATTTGTTTTGGGTTTTAGGTCTAAAACACTGAAACTGGCAAAGCAGAATCAAACCCACACGGATCTGCTCACCATCTGCAGCCTGAAATATGGTCTGTCATGCACTGACTTCGCCTTTCTCATCCAAGTTTTTCTTTTCAAATATCATCTCTGAAGAATTAAGTTACTCAGAACCAAAAGTTCTCTATAAAGTCAGTTTCTGTATGTATTAGAAATATTTATAGTTGGCAAAAGTTAAACATAGAAGACAATCCAAAAGACACCTTTTTCCAAAATTTTTAAACATCACTAATTTTAAGCCAGTGGCCTGGAGCAGCCAGTGCCCCACTGTTAAACACCAGAGGAGAATTTGTCTTTGGGGACCATTTATGTGCCTGTCTGGCTCCTCCAAGTGAGCCATACACCACGGCCACCAATGTCCCACAGACCCAGTACATTCCGAGATGTCGACATGGATACTAACAAAAACCTATGAGGCACAGAAACATTGAATGATTGTGATTTCTGCTCCTTTGCTATGACCTAATTTGTGATTTTCCATTTTATATCAAAGAATACAAGGCCGCAAAAAAGTATCTATATCTTTATCTTCTATACAGCACATTACAGAATGGTAATTACAGGATAAAAATAGGGTTTTTTTTTCATTATTCTACTGCATCAATCAAGACTAACCCTAAAAGGTAAAATCTACTTGTTTTTATAAACAATCTCTGAGAGCCTGCTGCTTGGTACTGGGGAATGTCCGATGAATAAGACAGGGTTTCTACCCTCATGGAGCACCCACTGAGCTGGAATTTCTCCAGTGACACTGGCCATCCCACGCTCCTAAATAAGGATCTTGTCCCATTCCTTGTCCACTACACTCTCCATTTCTCACTCCAGAGATGGCCCTTTTCCTCGGCGAATGTATGTGCTCCCGGTACCCACCGTCGGGATTCTACCTGTCTCTTCCTCACCCTTCTGCCAACTTCTTGGAAAGAGTAATCTCTGTTATGTTCACTTCCTCAGCTCCAGACACTGCTGAATTCAGTCCAGCTGGATTTCTGCCACCACCCTTTAGCTCCAACTGTCGTCCTTCTGGACAGCAACGGTTTCCCAATAGTTGGAATCTAATTTCAGACCTCAGCCCATCTCTGCAGCACATGACCTTGCCACCCGCCGGTTCCTTCCCAGACTTCTTCGTGCCCTGCCTCTCTGGCTCATCCTCCTCACCAACTGTCTTTCCGGCCGGCTCTTCTTTCTCAATCCTGCTTCACAAGTCAGCCTCTGAGGTTTCAGGCTCATCCTCTTTTTCTCATCTTACTCTTCCTGGGTGGTTTGATTCACACTGGCACCTTAAGCTTGAGTCACACACTGAGCCTGAACCACCTATGGGTCTTCAATTGGCTTCCTGCTTACCTCTAGTCTACACCCACCTATGTCAATACTGTCTCTCATTTCACATGCTTCTTGAGCCAGGAAGGATGGCATCAAAGCTGTGGGGGAAGGAAGAGCGGAGTCTCAGAGTCGCAGGCAATGGAAAGCATGGGTAGTTTAGAAAAAGTACCGTGTGCCCCAGAGACTCACAGCTGCCCCTGGCCTTTCCTGCCTACACACACTCAGCCCCTCTCTCACAAGTTCTAGACTTGTATTTTTGTATTTGATTGAATCTAGATGTACCTGAGTACTCCACAGGTCCTGTATTGTTTTTAACTTATTCCCTCAATTAGATCATTGTGCCAGAAATCGCCAATCTGCAGGGGCCCTGGGAGGGTGGAAGCGGCAGGGAAAGGATCTCCTGTGGCTTTCATTACAAACTCTTCTTTAAAGCTAAGATGTCACGTAGAGTTTGGGGCTCTCACAGCACTTCACTCATTTCTCTGGAATTTGTATTATGATTATTTGTTTAAAAATCACTCTGAGTTACCAGATTGTGAGTTCCCTTGAACCCTCTTTTCCTTGAATCCCTGGCATAGTTTCCAGTTCACAGTTGCTTAATAAGGACTACTGACAAAAAGCAGATAGCACTGTGATTACCCCACTGACAGGTCAGCATGCACGGAAGGAAATTCAATTCTGCCTGGGATTAGGCAGCTTCCCAAAGGAGATCATGGTGGGACTTTAAGGCTGAGCAGAGCTTCGGCAGGAAAAGAGCGGGTGTGTTCCAGGCAAAGTCACCAGTGTATGAGCCAGGTCAGTAAAACAAGCAGATGAATGTGTGCAGTGGCCAGGTGCCCTAGTGTGGCCACAGGGCACTGTCAGGAAGGGGTGCAAGAGCCAAATTCAGGAAGGCAGGTGTGGGCCAGGCTGCCACCCAAGTGGGGCTGCAGAGTTTTGATATAAAAATCAGCCAATATCAGCATGCCGGGGAAATGATATAACCAACCAATTTAACTTTTGGTATCATCAAACATGAGTTGTCTTTATATCTTATCTCTTAGAGGCACTGATGTTATTATCTGCCCCCTCCTAATCCATTAAAAAGAGGCAGGGAAAATAATGCCCAGTTTTTCTGGAGGGTGCAAGATTTTGAAATCTGAGAAAGTCAGCCTACTTTTGATGAGTTTTTTTTTTTTTTTGAAGTTTTTTTTTTTAGTGCTGGGATTGAAGCCAAGGCTGTGCACATACTAAGTGTGCTTTACCACTGAGCTACACCCCCAGGTTCTTGATAAGGTTTTTTTTTTGTTTCAAGTTCTTTCCCCCAACCCTTAAGAGAAGGAAAAGAGCACAGGAAACAATCCTTCATCTGATTAAGAAAAAAATTCTTAGAATATCATACCTTCATTTCCTGTTTTCTACCTTCAATTTTGGGTACTTTTTTCTTTTGATATAACTTCAAAAAGAAGTTATAAGACTAGTACAAGGAACTCTTGAATATCTTTTACCAAGAGTTACTAATTTTGCCTGTTTGCTTTATTATTCTATTTTTATACATATGCTCAGAACCACTGAAAGTGAGATGAAATACATACTGTATATCCTTTTACTCTGAAATTATTTTCAGTATGTAAGAACAATATTGCTTTCTCACATATCCCATGGCATCAAAAAGAGGAAATTTAGCACTGACATAATACTGTTATCTAATTTACCATTTACATTTAAATTTTGTCACTTATCCCAATAATGTCCTATACATAGCTATTTTTCCTTCAAGATTTTTAGATTACTATCACCTTATTTCTGTTTGGCCCAAAATATTTTAATAGTCTTTGTATTACAGCATTGATTCATTTTCATTACTTATGTATTTCTAGATATTTGAAAAGGATGGATGGCAAATATACCGTGGTGACTCACAACAAGTCTGAGCAGACCTTAAGTACAGAGACTCAGACTCCATAACCAGCCTTCTAGATCTGAACTCTGGCCTCCCCAAAATTCTATATTAGGTAAATTATTCTGCTTCTCTGTTTGTTTGCTCAGATATAAAATGGAGATAATAATAATACTTACCCAATAAGGAGATTAGGAGAATTAAATAAGAAAATGCGTACAAAGTACTCAGAGTAATTCTTTGCATATAGTCAATGCTCCAATCAATTATTTTAACGTAAGTACAATCTGTGTTAACGCATTGCTGGGTTACAAGGATCTCAGTAATATCAGAACCATTGGTGGACGTGATAGTCAAATCATAAAATGAAAAAAAAATGCATCCCCAAATGATCTAATTCCAACTATCGGAAGGCAACAAAAATAAAACACTTCATATCATTTTAAGAAAACTAGTAGCAGATTTATCAATCGAATCAGTCCCCAACAACCACTACAAGTAGCAATCTGGCTCCAGTGTGGAAATATTTTAAGATTTTTGGTGGGGGGGATTAGCTGGAAAAGGGCACAGTGCCCTTTCACGGGCCTTACAGAATTTTGTATCCTCACACAGCACATATGGTATAACTGTCATTCAGACGTTGTTTTTTTCGCCAAGGATAAGCCATGAGGTTGTTCTGGATATAGCTAAAGCCAACTCTGTCAACCACTTCATAATTTTAAGACATCATAACTGCAGTTAAATTTGAAAAGAACAAGAAATGCCTAAGATCATATAAGGTAACTCAGCTGTTACTTAGAAGGTAAACATCATTGGTTCTGTGCAGTATTACTGGCGTTGTTGGTAACTTTTTGCCACACTGTTATGAGACTAGCTCTCCCCTATCTACTAACCCCAGGAACCCTGGACCCGCGCCCAGCAGGAAGAGCTGCACCACTGTCTTCCAGCTTCTGTAGAAAAAGGTTTGCACCAATCAGGGTTCAGCATCACCTCCAGCGCAACTGTAGCTGTGGCTGGCTTCTGGC
>PVJO010033638.1:0-11862 GCA_004026905.1 Hystrix cristata
ACCTGGTGGTCGCGCTGGCCGCCGTGTCCTCGCTCTTCCTCGTGTCGGTGCTGCTCTTCGTGGCCGTGCGGCTGTGCAGGAGGAGCAGGGCGTCCGCGCTGGCTGGCTGCTCGGCGCCCGAGGGCCACTTTGCGGGCCGCCTGGTGGACGTCAGCGGCGGGGGGACCCTGGCGCACAGCTACCGCTATGAGGTGTGTCTTGCTGGAGGCTCTGGGACAAATGAGTTCAGATTCCTTAAGCCATTGTTCCCCAGCCTCTCACCCCAAGGTACTGGGGAAGAAACAGAAGGAAATGCTATTGTCCGGAATAGTCTTGGATTCCAGTAGCGATCTTATTATGATGCAGTGTTTGTGCCACTTATCCCCAAGTTTCCTGGACAAAATCTCCATTTTGATTGCCATGGAGAAAAATTGCACCTTCAGATATGGCTTTGATTTTCCTTTTGTAATTGATTTGTCCACTGAATTTACGGTATTTACGAAAATTCAACTCTCTTTCTCTCTTCTCTCTCTACCCCCTTCCCTCCATCCCTCCATCCCTCCATCAGTCCATCCGTCAGTCTCTTTCTACTCTTCCTTCTTTCCCTCCTTCCTTCTCTCTCTCTCTCTCTGTCTCTGTCTCTCTGCCCCCCCCCAATTGTGGTGCCTGGGATAGAAGCCAGGGTCCAGAGTATATGCAGTACACCACTGAACTGTACCTGCAGCCCAATCCTATTTCATTGCTATTTACATATTGCCATCCCAAACTCATGCATGCTGTTGATTTTCTTGAGTTTCAGTCTTCTCATTGGTATTCGTTGTGATGCACCATCTAATTCCACCCATCTTGTTTCTTTGTATTTGATGCTGAATTGACAATACAAAAGTGCTTAATGGCATTTCTTCATTTTAATTGTTGCTGCTTGGTGCCTGAGGGCCACTTTTCAGGTGGATGTCAGTGGCAGGATCTTTTCTCAGAAGCATCAGTCTGAAGTTCACCCAGCATGAAGCTCTGAGACTTGAGACTTCAAGTTCTTAAGCCAATACTCTCAAACTTGGGTGAAGAGGCTGATAGGAACACTGACGAAAATGGCAAATTCAGGCATCATTTTGAGTTCCATTAGCAATGTAATTTTGATGACGTGATAAATCATGACATTCGCTAATCTATAAATTCCCAATCCTTTCATTCACATAAAGAGTTTACATATTTACAAGTGGTAATTATAACTATTTTGACCTATTGAACTATTTTACACTTTTTTTCCATTTTGTTAGGCATCTCGCATAATACATATGCACACAATGACAGAAATACAATATCGTGTTTGTCAAGGTAGTCATTTTTTTTGTTTTCCTTTTGGTCAAATTTTGAAAGTCACACATTTGTTTAGGTTCCTGATATTTCAGCTTGTTCAGTGAAATCGTGTTATAATTAAGAGAATTTCCCCAAACTTTCTGATATCAGCATGACTATTTTAAATAATGGCTTTTCAATATTAAAAATAATTATTTTATGCAAAAACGGTGGTCTTATAAATTGTTGGGTTGTCTGAAAAACAGGATTGTCTTTCCTCAAATAAACCATTATTTCATCTGATGATGTTTTCTAAGTTGAGTATATTTTTCAAACCTAGTATCATTTAGCCCAGCATGGTGGTACATGCCTGTAATCCCAGGACTCAAGAGGCTGAGGCAGGAGGACTGCCATGTATTCTGAGGCCAGCCTGAGCTACATAGCAAAACCCATCTCAAAAAAATATCATTTAGCAAGTGATCTATTAGTATAAAATATTCAATCTCTATTACATGAAAAATTTTAAAAATGGCAGACTTGTGATTACTTTTTCATAGTAACTGATTTTGTCATTAAATATTTTTAAAGAATAATAGTCACATGACTCAAACACAAAAGAAAAAATAGCATAATTATTCTACAACTCAGAAATAGCATTATTAAGTAACATTCTAAAACATTCCTATGTGAGTGTGGGGTGGGCTCAGTAGTATAGTGTGAACTTTGCATATGGGAGGCCCTGGGTTCAGGCCCAAGCACTGTATAAAAAGGAAAACAATATTTCTATGAACGGACATAAGAATTAAAATATCCGTGATGAATGTAATCATTATGTACTGCATACATGTAGTAAAAATTTTTTTCTATTAAAATCAATTAATAGATGGAAGTAAATTCTAAAATGGAAGGACAATAAGCTGATAGTTTCTAATGAAAACTATTAGGCAGACTATAATAAAATGTGAAACTATAGAACTTTCTTAAACTTGAGAAACCCTATAAGATTAAAAACCAAGATTATGGTTTTTATTAGGGACTGGGGATGTAGTCTAGTATTATTCAATTCCCAGCACGGCAAAAACATTTCTGCTATGATGCATATTAAGATCTTAGCATCACAAGTGAATAAATAGGACTGGGGATAGCTCAGTGGCAGACTGCTTGTCTAGCGTTCATGAGGCCCCAGGTTTGAGCCCAAGCATTGGAAAAAAAAGAGTAAATGGACATTCTTAAACCTCCTCCTTCTTCATGGTACTTATACTTCTGTGCTATATATGTATGCATGTATATTTGAAAGGATAATTTCTATAATTATTTAGACAATTTATATCTAATTTTTTTTTACTTTAGCCAGCTGTGGTGATATATTCCTGTACTCCCAGCACACTGGGATTACGAAGCAGGAGGATCACAAGTTCAAGCTCAGCCTAGGCAATTCAGTGACTTACAGTAGGAGTTGATTTTATCTTGATCCAGTGGTTATTCAATAATAAGTTTGTTAATATTTGATTTTTCTTATCTTTATTAGGATTACTATCTTTCATCCTTACTTTCCTGGATTCTAGTAGATATTCACCACTGATTTTTGCATACTTTTGACTGGATTTTAAACTTTTGATAATATAGTTTTACTTCCAAAAATTTCTCTCTTAAAGTTTTCTTTCCATAGAAGCCTTTTAATTTTTGGTGAGATGACTCGTATAATATTCACCTTTCATAAAAATCAGTGTTTTTAGTAGTGTATTTAGAAGGCTGTAAGTTATTATCCCTGTCTAATTCCAGAACATTTTCACCACGCTGAAAAGAAATTTGGTACCCATTAGCAGATTCTCCTCATACCTTACCCCCTCCTGCCTCCGGGAGAATCAATTTTCTGTCTCTTTGGATTTGCCTGTTCTAGACACTGCATATCAAGGGAATCCCACAATATGTAGCCTTTCCTGCTGGCTTCTTTCATTAAGCATGTTGTCTTCAAGGTTCATCCACTTTATAGCATGTATCAGCATTTCATTCCACGTTATAGCTGAATAATATTCTATTGTACAAATGTAGCATCTTTGTCCATTAGCTGATGGGTATTTGGTTTTCTTTGTACTTTTCAGTTATTTTGCATGACAAATGCTATGAATATTCACACACAAGTTTTTGTGTGTACACGTGTTTTTACTTCTTCCAAATATATACCTAGGATTAGAATTGCTGGGCCATAATACAGACCCTGTATAACTTTGGAGTTATTGTTAAACTGTTTTCCAAAATGACCGTACAATGTTACATTCCTATCAACAATGTATGCAGGTCTGATTTCTCTCTATCTTGTTATTTTCTTTTAAACTCCTACCATCCTAAAGGTATAAAGTATTGTCTTATTGTGGTTTGATTTGCAGCTCCCAAATGACCAATAATGTTGAGCATCTTGTCATATGCTTATTTGATATTTGAATATCTTCTTTGGAGAAATATCTACTCAAACCCTTTGCTGAAATATTTTGTTTGGGAAGTCAGTGTTTATAAGTCTTTTCTCTTGCGTTCAGGTTATGCTTTGGAGAGGAATTCAGTAAGTATGCAGGGTGGGATGGATAATATATAAAACTGACACCCAGCACTTTGAGACTTCCTTGGTTTGGGGAAAGTGGTGCTAATCAGTAGTTATAATTTGTTAGGCTTTTATCATTAAAGTCTCAGGGCTGTTCTCAGTTGTGCTGGTGTCCCTCAGTCCAGAGCCTATTTAACCTCTACAGATATTACACCTCCCATTTTCTGCCACTATGAGAAAAGGGACGATACCCTGCTTCACTGACTGGCAAAGGAATTCTCAGATATTCCTTATTGTTTCCATTACTTTCTCATTGCTGGGACACACTACCTGACACAAAGGAGGAAAGCCTTACTTCAGCTCATAGTGCGTAAAGGGTTCAGGCTGGCTCCATGGCAGGGCAGCATGGCAGAGCACATGGCAGAGGAGAAAGTTCATGACATATAGGGACAGGGAGCACAGGGAGAGATCAAGGGAGGATAAAGGGAGATATACCCTTTCAGGCCATGCCCCCAGTTCATTTATTTTTAAACCTTTGCTCTCTATTACATAAATGAGCTTTAAGGAGGCAATTGAGAGAAATGGTGTGCTCATACTGGAGTGAATTGAGTCCTCATTGTTAAGTCATACTATCCCAGTTTTTCTATACATGAATCATTTATGTTGTTTCAGATCTTCATTTGATTCATTTGTTCAGGTGCAATCCTTTAAGTAAGAGTTTATAGGTGCTGTATTTCTTAAATTCTCTTGTCCCTGAGAAGTACAATGTAGCTGGGTATAAAATTCTTCAGTGAACTTGCTTTTCCTCAAAGATTTTTGACATCAAATTTATATTAGTCCTTCCATGATACTTTCTTCACATATCTAAAACTGACTCAATTTTAATGTTAGGTCTTTTTTTTTAGTAAGAACTCATGAGTGGTAATGCAATGTTTCACGAATTTTTCCTCTTTGCTGTATTGTTCTCTTTGTACATGAACAATATTGACTAGAGATAAAATTATTGAGTCAAAGATTCTTTCCCTCAGAACCTTGTAAATATTTCCATTGTGTATTAAATATTTCTCTGGAAAAGTCTTGAGTTTGTTTTCTTTACCTGTGGGCAACTTGCTTTTTATCCTTGAAATTCATTGTATTTATTAGTTTAGGTCTTGATTACAGTAATTTTCTATCACTTTTTCCTGGAACTCAGTATGCTCTTTTCATCTGATCTATGCAGATATTTTCAAGTATGTTATTCATTCATTCATTCATTCATTGTAAATATAATTAATTTTAAAATCTAATACTTCCAATATGTGATACTTCCAGTATCTGATACTTCCAATATCTGAAGTTTGTGTGAGCCCCTTGCTGCTGTATTTTGTTTCTACTTCATCTCATTCATGTTGTCTTTGTTTCTTTGACATACATCATTGATTGCCCTTAAAAAGGTATCTTGGGGTGTTCTAAAAGCCTAGGTTCTATGTTTCATCCTTCAGATTTTATTTTCAAGCTGAGAATGGTGGTGCACACTTGTGAACCCAGCATTCAGGAGGCTGAGGTAGGAGAATCACTACAAATTCAAGGCCAGCCTAGGATATGTAGTGAATTCAAGACTAGCCTAAACTACATCGTGAGACACTATCTCAAAAAAAAAAAAAGACTTTCATTTTTTTCAGATAGAATACTGAAAACAGTATCAATAGGGAACCAAGTTTGTGACTTAAATTCCCCTCAATCAATACGTATTCAAAATACAGGAACACTCAAGAACCAATCTGCACCTATAATTTCCTTTTCTGTTTTCTTTCCTTTTTCTTTTTTTCCGCTCTACTTAGTGTATTTAAATTCCTCAAGTTGGATGGAGAGTATGTTTAGATTTCTTTGTTTTTGAACTCTTTACATTATGATGTGTTCCTTTAGAATCCTTTACTATGAGGAGGCCACACATATAAATGCACACGATAAGTTTATTAAATGTTTTTATTCTTAAGTCTCTTAGTTGTGCATTTGAAAATTTTTTAAGCTACAACTTTGGTTACCCCAAACCCTGATTTATATTTTTTTAATTCCATATAGATTTATATCAGAGCCAAGTATGAATATTTTCAAATGCCATGAGAACATAAGAAGTTTTGTTTTTCTGATATGCTGCTTACCCCTTGATTACAAGCTTCTATCAAAAAACAGCCTTATTTCTTTATGTTTTCTACTATATTTTTAGGTTTTTCCATACTTTGAAGTTTTAAAGTTTTGTCCATTTTGTTTTCCACAAGAAGGCCATGTGAATTATCTGTACCATCATTTTCAAAAATGAGATGCTTTGTATAATTTCTGTTTAAGTTGAAGATTCAGCTTTTCTGTACTTTAAGTTATATATTAATTAGGCTATTTTACTTTACTTGATTGAATCTAGCATTTTCTTTCATTAGATATTCTGCTCAGCCAAATTCCTAATCTCCCTTCGGCACTAGGTAGTAATCTTCACAGAGAGGGCTCTTTATCTGATGAGTTAGAAAAATATTTACTGAAATCAATGTAGATGAATAAGTGTTGAATTAATGAATGAATGAATTTTAGTCTTTATCATCTGGTTTAGTAAATTTAAAACTATACTATTTTATTCTTTGTTTTCATAAAATGTTCATTTACTATTTACAATATTTAATGCTTGCTTTGTTCACCTAACAATATATCATTTAGAATCTGCAAGCCAACTTTCATCTTTAAAATGTAAGGTGTGATATTAAGCACTTTCCTTATTTACTCACAGATAAATTTTTAAAATAATTTTCACTTACTGTATTATATAATAATGGATAAAGAAAGAGTACAGTATATGATTCAGCTTTAGAGCATGTTCTGTTTCAAAATACATAGAGCCACACATATAAATGCACACAATAAGTTTATTAAATGTTTTTATTCTTAAGTCTCTTAGTTGTGCATATGAAAATTTTTATCCTTCCCTATTCTTAAAGTTGTGTTAGCTTAGGGGGATAGTGCCTTACCTGCTTGTTTTATGTTTTATACATTTTCCTGTATGAACGCTGAGGAGCTCCTATTCTTTATAGCTTGAATGTAAGAAGAAATTTTTGTTTAGTTAAGTTAGGTTTGAGGACAAGAAACAGAAGGCTTTCTGTGTACCTGTAACCAAAAATATGTGATATGGAGACTTACATGCTTATGAAATCGTGGGAAGAACTGGACAAGCAGAGGTGAAAGGGTCAGCCCTGACCTCCTGCTTCTGAAGGCAGGCTGCCATAGCCTCGGTACAGAGACCAGGAAGCTGATGTCACAGAAATCTCCAAAACTGTTGCTTCCATAATGTCTTCTCCCATCTCTCCCATCTCCTAAACTGATAACTACACACTGGGACAGAATAGCTTGGCATCACAGTGGCCTCCAGTTCTCAACGAAGCTGTTGGCTGGGCAGAAGAATGGTGACTTGGTTGCAAGCTTTCGTATCTATTTTACCTTGTTCATCAACAGTACCAAACAGTATGAAGATAACATTTGCCTTTCTTCTGAGTCTCAAGCGAAGGAATTTCACATTAAATCTAATTTACAGCAAGAATAATAATTCAAAGGACCCTGGAAAAATGAATTTTTAAGCTTTCTAGGCCCTGAATTTTCTAAAAGTTTATAAAAGTAGGAATGGAGGACATAGAACAGTGATATACTAGGAAACATCATTGGTTTTAAGGACCTTGCCCTGGTAATTGAATTCATTTCTCTATTGCTTTTGAGGCTAAGCTATCAGAGCCAAAAAGCAGGTAAATTTATAGCAGTCTAATCACATTGCTCCACTCCATTCACTGAGCAACCTATTTCCATGGCCCTAACATAAGTCTAGAGTTTTCAAAAAGAAACATTATCAAAACCAAGAAAAAAAATGACAACTTGGAGAAAATGGAAAGTTTGCAGACAGAATAATATTTGAGAAGACACCTTTTATTAATATCATCAGATGACAAATTATTGTATCCAAGAAATAAGTATAAAAAGAGAGCTCTTGGAAAATATAAATATAATAAAGGTATCAAAGTCACAGTGAAATGGCTGGAAATTAAAGCAAATCAGAGGAAATATTGCAAACGATGCTTTAAAATTGTAAACAAGAGAAAAACAGAAGGGGAGGGGCCATACCAGAAGTCCAGCATCTGAATATCAGGCATTCCAAAAAGAGGAGGCAGAAGGAAGAAGACAGAGGAAAAGAGAGGCAGAAAGAGAAATAGAGAATGAAATTATCAGTAAAATAACTTAAGAAAATACCTAAGAACTAGAGTAAATTAGTTTTCCAGATGAAATGGTTCATCAATAGTCTTGTATAATGGATAAAATATAAGCCCAGAGCAAAACATGTCACTGTTTAATTTTTAAATGCCTGGGATAATGACAAAACACTACAATAAATAAAAATACAGGTTGCATATGGAGAATAAAAATAAAGAGTAGATGCAAGCTCTTTAGCAAATACATTGGTTTAGATAGATCTTTGATTAAAAAAAAACTGTAAAATTCTGAGGGAAAATTATTTCCACCTAAAACAGTATACTCAGTCAAACTTCCAATGCAGTATCTTAAATAATGATATTTTAGTACATTTAAGATCACAACAAAATTTAACTCTTTTACATTGTTCTTGGGAAACTGTAGGAAGACACCAAAATGAGAAAGTAGTTCAGGACAGAAAAAGAAAGAAGAAACAGAAAAGATACAAAACAGGATAAAAATGAAATAAATCTCCAGATAATATTTAAGTATGATTCCAGAAAGAAAACTGTGTCTCAAACATAGTGAACAAAAAACGGTCTAGTCTGGAGCTGTGTGACTCAAACCATAGGCATTTTAGAAAATATTATCACCAAACCCCTTGACATTGTATCTTTTCAATCAGATAAACTAGTGGAGGATGTGATCTATTAAGACTACAGAGTAAATAGAAAAAGAGGAAGATAAAAAGTCCCATAAATGGAGACTATAACCAAAATAAAAGGCAAAGAGAATTTCAAGAATGATACCAGCTGGGGATTTAGCTCAATGGTTAGAGTGCTTGCCTAGCAAGCACAAGGCCCTGAGTTCGATCCCCAGCACCAAAAAAACTGCAGAAAACAATCAAAAAAACAGCAACAACAAAAAACAAAACAAAACAAAAAACAAAGTAGAAGAATGGTAACAAAGAGAAATTCCAGAATGATAGCTGTTCAGCAAGTGTAGAAATCAATCCCCCAATTTAGAAGAAAATTGATGTCAGGAGAAATGGGAATTACCATGTGGGAAACTGTACTGAGAGGCAACTGGAATTGTGTGATGAATAAGTTATATGAATAAAGAAAAACAAAAATGGAAAACAATTGTTAACTTCAAGGTAAAAGGTAAGAAAGAAAACATAATTTGTATACATACCCCCATACTACAATATATTGTGAATGAAGAAAGGCATTAAAGGACAAAAATTTAACCCAACATATTAAGGAGTCAATTGATAATGTCTAAAATTAATTAACCATGATACATTAGAATTCAGATTAGTGGAGCCAGGAATGGTGGCCTATGCTTGTAATCCCAGCACTTGGGAGGCTGAGGCAGGAGGAGCTCCTCGAGTTTGAGACCATCCTGGGCTACATAGTGAGTTCAGGCCCAGTCTAAACTACAAAGTGAGACCCTGTCTCAAAAACCCAAAATAATAATAATAATGAGAAGAAGAAGAGGAGAAGAAAGATGAGGAGGAAGAAGAACGTAGATTAGTGGCAGAGAACATAAAAAAATAAGTTTAAAAATGGTTGCCTCAAAAAAAAAATGGTTGCCTCTGGGAAGGAAACCACAAAAATGAGATAGAAAAAGGCAGAAAACCATTGTATTTCATAAAGGGCAGAGAACCACTGTATCTCATTATAAGTCCCTTAGTGCTATTTGATGTTGAACCAAGGTCATATATTACCATGAAAAGTGCATTTTAAGATATCGGGAAAGTAGTTCCTGTAGGTCTTACCATAAATAGAAAGGACAGTAAATACTAAACATTGGTACTAAAAATAGGGATACAGGGCCAGATGTGGTGGCACATGCCTGTGGTCCCAGCACTTGGGAGGCTGAGGCAGTAGGATCACTGTGAGTTCAAGACCAGCCTGGGCTATATAGTGAGTTCGAGGGCAGCCTGAACTACAGAGTGAGACCCTGTCTCAAAAAAACAAAAAACAAAACAAAACAAAAAAGAACAGGGATCCCAATAAAGATATCAAACGTATATAAGGAAAATATAATGCTAAAAATTTTGAAAACTATGAGTATTTTTTAAAACAAAATACAAGCTACTTGAACAGAAAACAAAACTGGAACAGATTAATAGGCAAAGACAAAATGAAAAAGATAGTCATAGGTCTACCACCAGTGAAGCCACCAAATCTAACCAGTTTAAAAGGAAAATTATAATTAATCATGTAGACACAAATAGCAATATTCCTAGGTATTCTGTTATATAAAAATATATGGAGGGGTTGGAGATTTAGCTCAAGTGGTAGAGTGCTTGCCTAACAAGTGCAAGGCCCTGAGTTCGATCCCCAGCACCGCCCACCCTAAAAAAGTATATGGAATGTGTCTTAAACCATCCTATGAGGCCAGTATTATAGTTCGATACCAAAATAAAAGAAGTTATAATACAGTACAACATGGACCAGAGAGATCCTAAAACCATGTTGACACATCGGATCCATCCCAGCATTAGAACAATAATACATCATGACTCAATTGCATTTATATCATAGACTCAAGAATTAAAAAGCTAAAGAATGGATAATTTAAACAAATGTAAAAATTACATTAAATATAAGACAGATGTTCTTCAACCAAAAAAAGAGCATTTTTTCTCAAATTGAGATCGGCCATCATAAAGATGCAATACAAGAAGCACTTCTACAAAGGCAAGATTGACCTACTTGCTACAACTTTCAGAGTGCCCATTATATATTGGAGATCCTGTCTATTGAGATTATATATAAACAATATTTTTATGTAATACTTAAGGTCGTGAAGCATGAAGGTTATAGGATAGAAAGTATTCTAGAAAATATATATAAAGAATGAAAAGGTTGAGAATGAAAGTATTGCTTAATTCACAAGAAACTGAAAAGAAGGCCATTTATTCTGTCTTAGGAACCTCATTATTGCTAAACATTTTACAAATAAATGACAGGTCCTTAACCAATATTTGACTTTTTATGTAGGAAACGTTCATATTCTTTACAAACGATTTTTGAAATAGATTTTCATCACATTGTCTTAGGATATTTTTCAATTGAAAAAAACTTCTAAGGGCTGGGGATTTAGCTCAGTGATTACAGTGTTTGCCTGGCAAGCACAAGGGCCTAAGTTCGATCCCCAGCACCGGAAAAACAAAAACAAAACAAAAAACTTCTAATATTGAAAGCTTTATTGGTTCAGTGGTCATAAAGCAAATGTACAAAATTCAAACTTTTTATTAGTATATATTTGTGATACATGATTACATACATCTTGGGAAGTTGGTATGTATACATACTGCATCTTGATCATTTTTACTCCCTCACCCCCCTACTTTCTAAGGTGCCTTTTCATCTCCACAGAGTCTAGCTCCCTGTTTCCGACCATGTCTTTTTTTTCTCTTTAAATTATCTATATTTTGGGTTTCTCAGTTGGATGGGAAACCAGATTAAAGAAAAGAACAATTGTATTTTTCAACGAATTCAGACTATTAGAGGGGGAAACGAGGGTGATCTGTTATTTACTAGCATCATTGTGCTCATTTGGGGGAAAAGATGGAACGAAATAGCAAAGACATGGGGGAAAATCACTCCTGCGGTCAAATGCCTTTAGTCCGCTATTATTTTGTTCTAGTCTTGAGAACGGGAATAACACTCATAAACCGCAAGGTGGCGCTGCTGCCTAAAAAGAGAGGGATTCCAGCGTCAAAAAGAAGTCTGACTAGAAAGGAAGACAAATTGGCGTAACTGGAGTTGGGGGAAAGTGAGGATCCCTCCTCACAAGAATTGCTATTACCCAGCTCATTTTTAAGAATTTAGATGCTGCCA
>PVJO010033639.1:0-11852 GCA_004026905.1 Hystrix cristata
TCACCCAGTTGCCCAGGCTGGGCTGGAACCCTTGATCCTCTTGTCTCAGCTTCCCATAATGGTGGGATTACATGTGTGTGCCATCACACCAATAAACTTTCAAAAAGCAACATCCACAAAAGGCTAATTTCTCTGAAATATAAAGACCTATGAATATTAAATAACTAGCCACCCAAAACAAAAATGGGCAAAGCATGTCAACTGACAAGCCACAGAAAAAGAGGTACAGTTTTCAACGTGTAAAAAGATGCTTAACCTCACTCACAACAGAGATACTCACACTACATTATAATACAAATTTTATCTATGAAATAGACAGAGATTCATTGAGTATGCATATGCCATGCTGATAAGGCTGTGACTAAAAAGCACATTAGGGCATTCCCTATACAGGGCAGATTGGCAGTGCTTGTCCAAATTACAAACATAAATGCCCTTTGATCTAATTATTTCATTTCTAGTTGTTTGTCTCTCAGATACTTAGGAAATGATGAATGTATACTGCAGCACTGTTTGTAATAGTTAAGAAAGGTGCAGTCATGGGTCGGTAGCAGTCAGTATCTGCAGTCGCTGATAGTCCTGGTGAAGGGAAACTAAGGGATACCAACAACATCTACTACTGTGTCTCTGGAAAGATTGATAAAAAACTGATAACATCAGTTGCCTCTCTGAAGGGAACTATCTGGCTGGGGGACAGCAATACGAGGGAGCCTTTCACAGTATATACCCTTTGTACTTACAGAGTTTTGAGCTTTTTAGTACACTTTCTGAAAGTATACTGTGTTTTTAAAATTTTTTAAAAGAAAAAATTCTGACTCAAATAGCCATATGGCTTTAGGAATAAGTTTATTGTGCTGTGGTTACAGAATACCAAATAACTGGAAGACTAAAACTCTTCTTTCTTGAGAAACCCCAGTGCTCACAGTTAATGTGGAGAAAAAGGGTGGAGAAGAAGGCCTAGGGGCCAGACCTAACTTAATGTAGAAACAGATGCCTGGAAGTTGCGAAGTGGGGCTTAACTTGCCGTCTTTTTCTTTCTCCTTATTTCTTCTAGTCATGAACCTGGGGTTAAAGCAGTAGAGCTGGTTCAGAGTACACTAAATTAGGCTGGACAAGGGGTTTGGCACAGTCGTGTTTCAAAATCAGATTTAACTGTCTTGTACAGAAGGGTTTCTGATAGTTTTTAGTTGAGTCTGTACTTATTTATTCTTGACCTTCTTCTTGGGATTGATAAATCTTAGATGATTTTAAAACCACAGATGAAAACTTGTGAGCACAAATTGTCTGTTAGCACCTATATCTGTCATACCTAAGAATAATTGTTTAATCGATTGATTGATTTTTGTGGTCCTGGGATTGAAAGCAGGCCCTTTACCCTGAGCTATATCCCTAGCTGCTTTTTTAATTTTTATTTTGAGATAGGTTCTTGCTAAGTCACTAAATTGCCCAGTCTGAGCTCAAACTTGCACTCCTCCTGCCTCAGCCTCTCAGAGTGCAGAGATTATAGTTGTGTGCTACCGTGCCTGGCTGGTTCAATGTATTTAAATATTTTTGGGGATTTTTCATTGTTAAGGTTTGAACTAAGAGCTTCACACATGCTGGGCAAGTGCTGTGCCACTGAACTTCATCCCATCCTTAAATATTTCTTTTAAAGTATCATTTCTTCCTTTAAAAGGGGATGATGCATATCTCCTAGAAGTTAATTTTTTAACTTTGGTTTTGGGGAAATGGATTAACCCAAATCAATTCTCAGACCTTTAGAAGATTATTGAGTAATTTATAAAGCAGAGTTTGAGAATAATTTTTCCCAGACTTAGCTAACATTTATGATAAAGTGTGTGTGTGTGTGTGTGTGTGTGTGTGTATGACACATTGATCCAGTCTTTCAACTTGACAGTATTTAAAAGTTTTGTTCTATATGGTCTCAGCAACAGTTTTGCAAATGTAGAGTAAGTTGTAGAAATAAACAACTCCTGTGAGGACAGGCCAGGCAGGCACCTCAAAAGTGGTACTGCTAAGATGGGTGGTGCACCCACTGATGAAGGCAGTTAACTTCAGGAAGTGTCTTTTTTTCTTTAGATCTGTACTGTCCAGGATAGTACCCAGTAGCTAAATGTACTATTAAAATTTCTTCAAATAAAATTAAAACTTCGGTTCTTTAGTCATACTAGCCTCAATTCGTGTGCTCCACAGCCACAGGTGGCTGGTGTCTGCTGTATTGGCTAATGCAGTATAGATCATTTCCATCATTGCAGAATGCTGCTCTAGATTGTATTATTAAACCCTCATCCATCCCTGTATATAAAACCTGTAACTTGATATGGGGTATTATATAAATGATTTTATATGAATATTAAAGAAGTAGCTTGTCTTACATAGATGTAGAGATTAAATGTTTCTGGAGCTGTTGATCATCTTTACAGAAAATTTATTCCTCAATTACTAGCAGGTTTATTCAGAGATTTATGTGTAGTTTAGCTATTGAATATAGTAATCTGCCCTTATCTGTGGTTTTTGCTTTCTGAAGTTTTATTACCTGTTGCCAGCTGAAATAATTGTTTCTAGAAAAAAGTAATTCATGAGTTTTAAATTGTTTTGAGTGGCATGATGAGATCTCACACCGCTGTGCTGTATCCTGCGGGATATGAGTCTTGCCTTTGTCCTGCTTATCCATGCTGTGTGTTTTACCTGCCCAGCCGTTGCTTAGTGGCCATCTGGTTATCATGTTGACTCTCCAGGAATCACCATTATTTTACTTAATACTGGCTCCAAAGTGCAAGAGTAGTGATGCTGGCAATCCAGTATGGCAAAAAGAAGCAGTAAAGTGCTTCTGTTAAGCGAGAAGGTGAAAGTTCTTGACTTAATAAGAAAACAAAAGTCATCTGCTGAGGTTGCTAAGATCTGTGGTAAGACTGAATCTATCCATGAAATTGTGGAAAAAGGAAAAGAAACTTAACATTAGTTTATGTTTGCATTTCAAACTGCAAAAGATGTAGTGACAGGGCTTGGTAGGTCCTTAGTAGAGGTGGAAAGGCAATAAATTTGTATATATGTGGGGAAAAAATATAAAGAGAGTTTAATACTATCTGTGGTTTCAGGCATTCCCTGAAGAGAAGCGGGGACTATTGTAGAGTGACTCCTGGGTGAGTCCACAAAACTCCATGTGACTCGTGTGACATTTAAGTTACCTTACTGAAGGTGAGGAGGTAGGTTAGCAGTGGAGTTGGGGTTCCCAGGCTTAATTCTCAGCTTTGTCAATTACTTTTTGGGTACTCTGGGGCAAGTTGCTAACTTCTTTGAGCATCACTTTCCTCATCTATAAATGGAAGGTAATGGTGATGCAAAGGTTAAACGAAAGGTTAAAGTGCTGGCATATATATATTATTGCCATCATCTCTTAAGTTTTACTATTTCTGTTGTGCCTAGCAACTATTTGTAACATTGTTTTTATGAAGAAAAGGTAAAAACTCAGTAAGCATATCCAAGGTAAACAAATTCCTAGTGAGTTCTAATTCACATCTGGAAGCCCTAACTTGATAAATCAGCTGCTCGGGGTGTTCTGAGCTAGAAGATGTATATCCGTTTCCTCCAGAGCCTCCCCTCAGTGGTTGCCTGGCTTTCACCTTTCCTGCTTTGGGTACTGGCCTAGATGCTATGTTACTTCTCCCTCTTCTCACATCTGGGTTGAACTTCCAGTTTCTACCTAACTTTGCTTCCCAGCCTTGTCCCCCGAGCAGCTCCTGGTTGTGATCTGTCTTCTAGTTTTCCACCTCCTTTAGGCTTGTCTGTGTACATCTCCCAGGTCAGCCCAGCTATTTACTGCAGAGATTATATAGTATCAGCTATTTAATGTAGCCAAAAAATACCTGTGTTGTTGTTGCCTTTGTTTTACTGTGCCAGAGCCTTCATGAAGCCTGTGGGGAAGGGTGTGAATCATGATTTGGCAGAGGATATTTCAGGGCAGGGCAAGCAGGATGCTTCTAGTGGCCATAGCACAGGAATGGGTTCTGGCTACTAGGGGAAAAGGTAGTAAACACTGGGCCCAGGAGCACCACTAGGGGACAAGCCTTAGGTAAGGTGGCAGTAGGTCACTTGTCAACTTGTCAAAGTTGAGCTTCAGGGTGGGCTAGGGTGACCAGTTCCTGATAGGGGTCATTCTGTCAGGACTGTCAGTCCTGTCCTTGCACTCCAGTTTGCAGGGCTGTCCCATGGCCCATGTGAAGAAAGCACCAGCTTTCTTCCCTGGCCTAGTGTGGTTCTTTCACATTTTCCTCTGTCTCCTCATGGTACTTTCTCATTGCTATCTCTGTCACCTCTGCATACTTTCCTCTGTTTCCATATTCTCATTGTTACCTTTGCCTCTTCTCACAAGTTGCATGTCTTGTCAACTCAACTTCCTTCCTTTTGTTTTGTGGTTCTCCTACCCCTTTTCTAATTTCTGCTATCTCTTTTTCCTTCCTATTTAGTTTTGCCCTAACGGGCTCAGCTTTTATAACTATCTCCAGTGCAAATGTTGACAAGCTCAAGAGTTGCAGTGTCTCTAGCTAATCAGGGCTCCCTACCTACCCCGTGTACACACACTTTTTTTTTTAAATTCTGTGTTCAGAGTTGTTGTGTCTAGTTATGGTAAATGTGAACTCCAGATAAATAAGGCACTCTTCAGAGGTTGGTGGAAAACAGGGCTTTATATTATGGATCCCTCTTCCGCGGCTTACTGGAGATGGGGTCTTGCTAATATATTCTCCTTCACCAGTGGCCTTTGTGCTGTAGTCATCATTTCATAAATGTGAAGTCATATAGTGTGTTTCAAATTACTAGACTAAGGGAGCAGCCTCCGCTTGCCCCTAACAGCTGTGTTCACGAAAGTTGTCAGTTTCGTTGTACATTCAAAACTCCGCTGGCCTCAACACCTCTTTCTTTTCTTTTCTTTTTCTTTGTGGTACTGGGAATTAAACCTGGGGCCTTGCACACGCAAGGCAAAGCTCTACCACTGAACTACAGCTGCACTCCTTTTTCATTTTATTTTGAGACAGGGTCTCAGTAAGTTGCCCAGGCTGGCTTTAAACTGTGATCCTCCTGCCTCAGTCTCCCAAGTGGGTAGGATTACAGGCGTGCACCATCATGCCTGGCTGCATACTACATATTGTTGTATGCTCAGATACTCATTTGGTGATCGTTTTTGTCTTGTACAAAGTTTCTTTATATCATAGTATTTTTAGATATGTGGACTGAATAGGTATGTGTAATTGTTCTTTCTTTTTAGAACTGAAAGTCAGACTGCAGATTCAGGCAACAAAGCTAAGAAGCTTGCATTGCCTCTTTTTGGTGCCATGAAAGGTGGAAGCAAATTCAAGTTGAAAACTGGAACAGTAGGGGTAAGTCTTAGGTTGGAGTGTTAAACTTTTAGCTCTTGAATCATCCCTGAGCTAGTTCTTTTGAAAGTGCAAATGACTCATTCTGCAGTGAAAGGCTGTGGGCTTGGTATGGTTATGTCTTTCTTAGAATTTAGTTGTTGGGTTTTTCTGTACGGCTTAGGGTTGCCAAGAAGTGGTGGTGATTTATGCCAATCAATTTGCAAGTAATGCTTTGTAAATTAGAATTCTAATAAATTTCTAATAAATGTTGAATTTAAGAATGTATCTCTTACATTAAATGCTTTTGACTTGGTAGATAGGTGTAATATTCAGATTCAGCTAACATGTTAGTGACATAGTGTACGCACCTGCCTCTGCTATGTGTTTTTCCATACTTGATTTAATTCTCCCAAAGCTTCATAACATGCGGAAATTACTGTGTCTTACAGATGAGGAAACAGGGAGTCAAAATAGCAGATCATATCATCATTATGTAACTAAACTGGCAGTCAGAGCAGGGTCTTCTGTCTCAAGTTTTATAGTTCTCCTTTCCCGTAGTGACTCCTTGGTGGGCATTTTTGCTTTATGTACGTTCCTATTCATAGATTCAGCTTTTTAAAGGTTTTCATCACTCCCAAGAGCTGGACCTTGTGTATTAGTTTACTGGGGCTGCCATAGCAAAGTACTACAGATTGAGGGGAGTTTTTAGGGGGTGCCGGGGATCAAACTCAGGGCCTTGCACTTGCTAGGCAAGTGCTCTACCACTGAGCTTAATCCCCAGCTCTGGAAGTTTATTTTTTTAGAATTCTATATGCTGCAAGTCTAAGATCAAGGTGCTGGCGCAGTTGGTTTCTTCCAAGTGAAAGATGGCTGCCCTCTTGCTGCCCTTTCTTGTGATTGTCCCTCTGTGTGTTTGTACCCTTGGTGTGTCTTCTAATGACACTGGTCATGTTAGTTTAGGACCCTACCCTACATGCCTCTTTTTTTTTTTATTTAATGAAAGACAATTTATTTGAAGATGTGGAAAGGGGGAAGAGAGAGAGGGGGGGGGTAGGGGGGGACAGACATGATAGGCAGCTACTCTGGATGAGTAGGGAGTATTTGAAAGTGAGTAACTTCACTATGTGCCTCATTTTAACTTACCTTAGAGATCTTGTCTCCAAATAGTCACATTCTGAAGAACTAGAGGTTGGGATCTCAAACATACATGGATTGTGGAGGAACACAATTGAGTTGATAATACTTTTTTTTTTCTGGTTTTTTAAGACAGAGTCTCACTATGTAGTTCTGACTGGCCTTGCACTCACCATGTAGCCCAGGCTGGGCTTGAACTTTCAGCAATCTTCCTGCCTCAGCCTCCTAAGTGTTAGGATTACAGACAGGTGGGTGCCACCACGCCTGTCCATAAGACGATAATATTTTGAAGTAGGGTTAACTGTCCTTTGGTGGCACAGATCCAAAATCCCCACTGTATATTCTGAATGAATCATGTAGTTTAACTAAGATGGGTGCATTCTGGAAAGGGGTGGTATTTATGTGCCCCCCTCCAAGTGTTTATTCTTATTTTTTGAGACAAGGCCTGACTGCGTGGTCCAGGCTAGCCCTGAACTTGCTGTGTAGCCCCAGCTGGCTTCAAACTCACAATCCTACTGCCTCAGCCTCAGTGCTGGAATTTTTTTTTCCAGTGCTGGAATTATAGGCATGGGTAAGTAAACACATTCTGATACTTACATTTTAAATAAAAGAAAAGCACTTTTCTTAAACACTTCTCTTGGAGGATTACTAAACTGAATCCTATGTTTAAAAATGATGCAACTAAGATCTACTTTGATATCTTCTCTATTCCATAAATGTGATCAACTTTTTATTTATTAATTTATTTGATTGGTTTTGGGTGCTAGTGGTTGAACTCAGGGTTTTGCACTTTGCTAGACAAGTGCTCTACCACTGAGCTAAATCCCCAACCCTGTGACCAGTTTTTTAAACACAATTTAATTCTTTTTTTCACTCGTTTCTCCTCCCCTTCCTTCTCCCTCCCTCCATCTCTTGGTCCCCTTCCCATTTGCAAAAGATCTGTCTCCCTGTTTCCTATTATCTGTCTTTTATTTTGCTCATTAATTTATTTATACTTTGAGTTTCTCATATAATAGAAACCAGCTTGGTGTGTTGGCACATACCTGTGGAGGCTGAGGCAGGAGGATTGCTGTAATTTTGAGGCCAGCTTGGGCTACACTAGTGAGACCCTGTCTCAACCAAAAAAAAAAAAAATCATGTAGTAGAAACCGTGTGATATTTAAGCTTGTGTGTCTGATTTCTTTCACTTAATATTATGGTCTGCAAGTGCATCCATTTTCCTACAAATGACTCAAGTTTATCCATCTTTATGCCAGAGTAGTAGTACTCCATTGTTTATAAATGCCACATTTTCTATTCATCTATTGATGGACATGTAGGCTGCTTCCAAGATTTAGCTATTATAAATTGTGCTGCTATAGGCATGAATATGCATGTATCACTGTAATATGATGCCTTTGACTCTTTTGGGAAGATATCTAGAAGGGGGTTGAATGGAACTTCTATTTTTAGTTTTTTGAGGAATCAGCATACTGATTTTCAGTGTGGATATACTAGTTTACAATCACAAAACAATATAAAAGGGTTCCTTTTTCCCTGCAGCCTTGCCAGCATTTGTTATTATTTGGTTTCTTGATAGTAGCCATTCTTTCTGGCATTAGATGGGATCACAGTGTTGTTATCTGTATATATGTGTATATATATATATTTTTTTTTTATTAGTGCATGTTTGCAGTACATAATGATTACACTTGCTGCGGGGAGTTGGTATATGTACATGACACATCTTAATTCTTTTTTCATCCCCAGCTCCACCTGTGCCTCCTTGCTTCTTCCAACTCTTGTTCCTCTTCCCATTTGCAAAAGCTCTATTTCTATTTTCATTCTTCAATTGTTTTTATTCCATGCCCTTTCCCTCTCCTCCCTCTCTCCCCCTCCCTCACCTCTTGTTCCCCCTCCCATTTGAAAAAGACCTCCCTACTTTCTCTTAATCTTTTATTTTGCTCTTTATATTACTGTAGTCCAGGTTTCCCAATAAGAGAAACTATATAATATTTAAGCTTGTGTGTCTGATTTATTTCACTCAAGGTGCATCCATTTACCTATGGGGTCTCAAGTTTATCTTTCTTTATGGCAGAGTGGTACTCCATTGTGTACAAATACCACATTTTCTTTATCCGTTTATCGTTGATGGACATATAGGGTGCTTCCAAGATTTAGTGGAGTTGTGCTATAAACATGGGTATGCATGTATCATTGTAATATGATCTCTTTAACTCTTTTGGGAAGATACCTAGAAGAGGAATAACTAGGTCAATTGGAATTCCTGTTTTTATTTTTTTGAAGAATCTCCATACTGATTTCCAGTGTGCTTGTACTAGCTTGCATTCCCACCAGCAATATAGAAGGGTAGGGGATTGGGAATTTAGCTCAAGTGGTAGAACACTTGTCTAGCAAGTGCAAGGCCCTGAGTTTGATCCCCAGCACCAGGTGGGGGGGTGAAGAGGGGTAAAAAGGTTCCTTTTTCCCCACAGTGTTGCTCATATTTGTTACTATTTGATTTCTTGATGATGGCCATTCTTTCTAGAGTAAGATGAAATCTTGGTGTTGTTTCAATTTGCATTTCTCTAATGGCCAGTGATGCTGAGCATTTTTTCATGTATTTATTCTCCGTTTGTGCATCTGTGAAGTGTATTCATTTTACTTGTGCATTTTTTGATTGGGTCTTTTATTTGGGGGGGGTCTCATTTTTTTGCGTTCTTTATGTATTCCAGATATTAGTCTTCTGTGCCAGTACTATGCTATTTATTTTTTAATCACCATAGCTTTGTAATATAGCTTGAAATCTGCAATTGTAATGCCTCCTGCTTTGTTCTTGTTACCCAGGATTGCTTTTGCCATTCTGGATCTCTTCTGGTGCTGTATGAATTTTAGGATTGCTTTCTGTGAATCTGTGAGGAATGCTGTTGCTATTTTGACTGGGATTGCATTAAATCTAGTATCAGTTTTGGAGTATAGCCATTTTGACTATATTGTCCTGCCTATCCAGGAACGTGGGATATCTTTCTATTTTCTGATGTCCTGGTACATCTCCTTTTTCAGAGTGATGTAATTTTCACTGTAGAGGTCTTTCACTTCCTTGGTTGGGTTAATCCTAAGTATTTAATTTTTCTTGATGTTATTGTGAATGGTACTATTTTCCTAATTTCTTAATGTGTTCATTATAGGCGTATAGTAAATGCTATTGATTCTTTGTGTGTTGATTATGTATTCTGCTACATTGCTGAATTTGGTTATTAATTCTAGGGGTCTTTTGGTGGAATTTTTTGGGTCTTCTTTGTAGAGGAGCCTGTCATCAGCAAATAATGATACTTTGACTTCTTCCTTTCCTATATACATCCTTTTTATTTATTTCTATTGCCAGATTACTCTGGCTAATATTTCAAAGACTATATTGAACAGGAGTGGTGATAGTGGTTATTCTTGTGTCATTCTTCATTTTAGGAGGAAAGCTTACATTTTTTTTCCCGTGTAATATAATGTTGGCAGTAGGTTTGTCATAAATAGCTTTTATCAGATTGAGGTAAGGTCCTACTATGCCCATTTTCTTCAGGGTTTTTATCATGAATGGATGTTAGGTTTTATCAAAGGTTTTTCCTGTGTGTGTTGAGATGGTCATGTGATTTTTGTGCTTGCTTCTGTTTATGAGATGAATTACATTTATTGATTTGTGTATATTGAACCATTCCTGTGATGAAGACTACTTGGTCATGATGTATGATCATTTGATGATTGCTAGCATTTTGTTTGTGAGCATCTTGTTGAGGGTTTTTGCATCTATATTCATTAAAGAGATTGGCATATAGTTCTTTTTGATTGGGTCCTTTTCTGGTTTTGCAATCAGGGCAATGCTACTTCCAGGAATGATTTGAGGGGTACTCCTTCCCTTTCAATTTCATTAAAAAGTTTGAGTAGTATTGGCCTTAGGTCTTCCCTAAAGTTCTTGTAAAATTCAGCGGTGAATCCTTTGGGTTTTTGGCTTTTCTTGGTTGGTAGTCTTTTTTCTTTTTTTTAATTACTGCTTCAATTTCATTGCCCATTACTGGGTTATTCAGAGTTTTTATATCTTCTTGGTTCAGTGTATGGTTCATGTTTACCTAGAAAACTATCCATTTCTTGTGGCTTCTCCAGTGTATTGGCATACAGGTTTATGAAGTAGCTGCTAATTACCTTCTGGATTTTAGAGATATCCATTGTGATCTCATTTCTAGTTGCATTGATTTGGGTCTTTCCCTTTTTTTGGTAAGATTGGCTAAGGGTTTGTCTATTTTGTTATTCTTTCAGAGAACCAACTCTTCGATTCATGGATTCTTTGTATTTTTTTTTCAATTTCATTAATTACTTGTACTAGTTTTGAATTTGGCTTGTTCTTGTTTTTGTAGGACTTTGAGGTACATCATTAAATTATTTATTTGGGATAATTCTGTTTTTCTGATATTGCATTTATAGCTATAAACTTTCCTCTTAGGACTGCTTTCTCTGTGTTCATAGGTTCCCATGTGTTATACTAGCAGGAATTCTAGGAAACCCCCAAAACTCAAGGAAGAAAAAACATTTAAAAAGAATCCAAAATTCTTCTGTGTTTTTGAATGAATAGTTTCTTCCACTCTCTTCCCTTCCACTACATATGGGGGAGGGATAGCAAGTCACTTCTAAGACTTGTTTTGTTTCTACACTCATATTTTGTGTGTAAATGTTGAATCCTGCCCGGCTTTCCTGCTGGGCATTGTCAGTCAGTGGTCCACCCTAGGGCTGTAGTCGTTCTGGCATCTTCCCTGTGCACCCCATGTCACGGCTTTCTCCTCTTAGCTTCATAGCCTGTGGGTTTGTGAGATGCCCCCACTGCTCCAGAGGCCCTGTTATCCGTACACCCTGGCAACTGTCCAAGCCAGGGCTCATGTTGGTCGATGGGGAAAGCAAGCACGTCATTGAGTTCTGTGCTGGGTGTAGGCACCAGGGCCAGGTTCAGGCAGACTGCTGGACTCAGTGCCTGCACTTTCAGATCTAGCCCCATCTGAAAGCCACATGTGACTGGCCCGGCTTTTTACCATGGAGGGTGGACTCCCATGTCCTTCCTGGCCTGAGTTTAAAGTTCTCAGGGAGACCTGTGTCTAGCTGTGCTCCCTCTGTGACTGTCCTTGTGGTTGTCTTCCACCCAGGCACTGTGTTAGGATGAAACCAGAGACCCTGAAGTGTAGTTGTTCTGTGGCTCAGTCTTAACAATTAGTCCTTTTCCAAAATGGCTCTTGATTAAACCCTCTCAAATGTGGCAGGCATTACCCTGGATTTCTTCTCCAACTGTAGCCTGCCACGCTAAAGGAGTCATTTTCAGAGTAAAATCCCATGCTGTTTTTGCAGTTTACA
>PVJO010033640.1:0-11843 GCA_004026905.1 Hystrix cristata
GACCCTTTCCAAGGGGCTAGAGCAAAAGGTCAGCATTCTTTATGATATAGCATAAGCCCATTTTATACTCACACTATCCTTTGAAGGACAAAAACTTATTTTCACGATTTGACACATCACAGAGTGGTTGAGTAACTTGTCCAAAGTTCACACAGTTAGTAAACAAAGACCCTAAGCTTCAGACCCTATGTTTTTTTAAATGATTTATACTTTCTCCTTTAGTCATGTGGCCTTTATTTAGAAATCTGATCAAGAAACTAATAAATCATTATCTGATTTACCATGTCTTACCTTGCCCAGCTTAAAGATAATGATATTCAAGTCTTCTGTGTTTTTTAAAAAAATGTAGCTTACATCAGGGTTGTTTGTCATATTTTTTTTCTTTTAAAAACACAAACAATGAAAGGGGAAAAAAATGGTAAAGTGTAACTACACTTGTTGCAAATAGGGAGGGGTGGGTGAATGGAAGAGAGGGGAGGGGAAGGGGGGAAGAGGGGGGAAAAACAAGATGTATCATGTACAGGTACAAAATAACCATGTTGATTATGATCATTATGTATACAATGTACTATTACATGTTCTTGGTAAAAATAAAAAGTTAAAACAAACAAACAAAAAAAAAACCAAAAAAAAATAAAAAATAAAAACACAAAAAACTGGGGGCTGGGGATTTAGCTCAGTGATTAGAGTGCTTGCCGGGCAAGCGCAAGGCCCTGAGTTCAATCCTCAGCACCAAAAAAAAAAAAAAAAAAGTAAAAACACAAACAACTAAGTGATAAAGCTTTGGAAAATGTGAAGACAATATTTTAACAGCTATTATCTTCCAAATGACTGAGTATAGAGATTGTGGTAGAATGTGGAGAACGTGACAGGTCCATTAATCCAACTACTCTGGTATTGGTCAAAGTAATTAATTCTAGTCCCTGAAATAAACAGCCTCAAATCACAATGGTGTAGCAAAGCTCTGGTTTATTTTTCACTCCTCCGAAGTCCAAGGAAGGCTGGGCAGCCCTGCTGGGTAGTGCTCATCTAATGGCATTCAAGGACTGAGATTCCTTCTGTGACACTGACTTCCAGGCACACCAATGAGAGAGACAGAGACAGAGGCAGAGACAGAGAGAGCACCCCTGGGAAAGGCCTGCCAATGGCTTAAACTTCTGAACCCCAGAAGTAATGTTTGTTGCTACTTCTGATCATAATCTACAGTCTTGTGCTGCAAAGGAGGCTGGGAAATGGAGAGGCAACACGTGGACGCCACATGGCATCATGAACAACCCCTCTTGGATGCGAGTGGGAGCACATTCCTGAAATCCCAGTACTTTGGGAGGCAGAAGCAGGAAGAACTCAAGTTCAAGCCTAGCCTGGGCAATTTAGTGACTTAGCAAGACCTCGTCTGAAAATAGAAAAGGACAGCTCAGAGTGAAGATCCTGGGTTTAATCTCTAGTATGTCAAAAAAAAAAAAAAAAAAAAGTCCCTGTCACAGTGTGTCCTGGAGTTATCAAATACCCATTTGATTATCTTTCCCAGTACCCTCTTCTGGGAGACAACCCAAAGACCCTGTCAGCTTACGTCCAGCATCCAGCGCTCATTTACTAGCTGCGTGGGCTCTGGGCATGGTGTACACCACTCCTCGGTTGTGTCAGGAAATGTATCGTTCGTATCCCCAGGAGTGACTAGAAGAATCCCATCTCCCAGGCCTAACCATCAGATCCAGATACGGTGCTTGCTGGTGTTTCCCAGAAAGTAAAATTCAGTTCTTATTCTTCCAGGCATGTGCTCATCTGCAACAGGCGGGTGGGGACAGAAGTGGGCATGGGGCACCCCTCCCAGAAGAGCAGGATGGGAAATGGTGAGCAGTCACTGGCCACAGCCACTCCGAACTCCCACAAGAGACTGTGAAGTCTCTCTGCCCAGGCAGAAAAGAAAGTCTTGCTCTCTGCTGCTGCTACCTTCTGCTTCAATAGTTCTCGGTGACCCTCAGGCCTGCCCTGGAGGAATTTCCTTTTCTGTCCTCAGCTACATCCGAAATCACAATGTTGATGCCAGCTTTTCCTGAAAGCCGGAGAGTGCTGCTGTTGTCAGAGTTCCCTTCTGTTTATACAAGGCTGAGGACATAATAATTAAGTCATGCAGTAACTGGGAGGACAATTAGTCATTACTCAGAACCCGCAGTACCTTCAGTATTTCAAGCAAAAGGCTTTTTATTTCAGGTCTAGGTTTCTTTGGTAATAGAATTCCTCTAAAAACCTAGCAGGCTTCTCAGCTCCGGTTGCAGTTAGTTCTGTTCCTAGTAGCCGTATTCGGAATTACAGACAACTCTCAGCCTCCTTTATTTTGTTTACTCTTCTTGCTTAGGCCCCACCCTCTCCCTTATCAACTGTACGGCGATCACATGAGATGGTACAGAAGAGCCGATGAGAAGACCACAGCCTGAGTCTCCCCTTTGCACTAAGAAGCTGACAGGGCCTTTGTTTCTCTTCCTGGAGGTTGAGCAGATGGATGTAGCAATTAGCTTTCAGTCCTTGAAGGCCTGAATTATTAGTGGACTTGTCTAATCCCTCTCCTTCTTAAAACAGCTTTATTGAAGTATAATTGGCAAACAATAAACTGCACATATTTAAAGTGTACAATTTGATAAGATTTGACATGTATACCAACCATACACTACAATATTTATTGACCCCATTAAACAAATATGATAGATTAGACTTCATCAAAATTGTAAAATTCTACTCTTCAAAATATACTGCTAGAGAGTGGGCACACTAGCCACGGACTGGAATAAAATATTTGCAAATTATGTGACTCATAAAGAGCTTGCTTGTGCCTAGAACATATAAACAATTCTCAAAGCTCAGTAACAAGAAAACAACCTAATCTTTTAAAAGAATGAGCAAAAGATTTGAACAGACATTGTCCAAAGAAGATAAACATGGCAAATGAGCACATAAAAGGTGATCAAGGTCATCAGTTATTTGATACATGTGGGTTGAATACACAACAAAATACTACAGCCCTCCTAGAAAGACTCAAATTAACAAGACGGAGTGTGGGCACAAGTGTGGAACAAGGAATTCCTGAATATACAGCCAACACAAGCTTGTTGTAAAGTTCTCACTTCTAGTACCAAGCGTTGTTTTGTCAGGTATTTAGCCGGTAGGAAAACCAACCTCCCCCCACATCCCAGTGGCTGACAATAAGAACGTACTTTTCATGCACACAAAGTCCCACGTGGTCTGGTGGGGCCTCTGAGTGGAAGCCAGCACCTCTCCACTTCTGACGAGGCATCAGGTTCCTTCCGCCATGCAGGTCCTTTATCCTACAGGCCTTTCCTCTCCGCACTGTTTGGGGAGAGAGGGATGAGGCAGGAATGAGCACTTCGTCCTACTATCAGCAACACAAGTCCCTTCTGCTTACGTTCTTTCTCCAGAGCAAAGCACTTGCCTAGCCTAGTCATTCTTTGCTACAGATAGTTGGCAGAAACTATTATTTGGCTCCTCTGTTTTCTCGGCATGCACTCTGGAGCCTGTCTTCTTTGGTTTGCTGAGAAACCTTGCTCCAACCTTCATCTTCTTTCTGTAATACCTTCAACCATTGGACCACTTCCTATTTTCAAGTCATTGAAAATTTGTTTTATTTATTCTATTGTCCCTTAAAAGCATCAACCTCTTTTTTGTCCCAGTTTTCATGTGTAAATGGATGATCTCTATACACCACCCTGGTCTTAATTAGCACAGCAGTTTGATCGCTGTCTGTTACAGCTTTAGATGTCCCACCCCAAAGCCTCATGCCAGTATAGGCAGGAGTTTTGGGAGGTGCTGGATGTAAGGTGTGTGAAGCTGGGACTAAGGGTGCTCCACCTTGGATGTAGGTGGCACCAATCAACAGCTTACAGCCTGGATAGAAATAAAGGCAGCTGCTGGTGCTGCTTCATTGCTTGCTGGTGTGGCCTTCTGCCTGCCATGCCATGGACTGTTTCTCCTCTGCCGTGCCACCCTGCCTTGAAGCCAGCCCACTATGAATTGAAATCTCTACAAATTGTGAGCTAAAACAAACCTTTCCTCCTCTAACTTTGGGTGTCGGGTATTTTATCTCAGCAATGACCAAAGTAACTAAGACAATGAACTCACATGAAGGACCCTCTCATCAAATTCACCCAGTCTTAGCAATGCTTGCTGTCTCCTTCCTGCCTCTCTTTCTAGAATACCTTGTCACTGTATGGCTCACGCTTTCCCATTCTAGCATAATCTGACCATAACCCATTTCTCCTTGTACTGCTGACATGGCTCAGGGCCTGGCCTTTTACTCTTCTCCTTTTCACGATGTTAACTATAATCTTTACTGATTTTTTTCCAAGTATAATTAACACCAGAATAATTCAATATGTTTCTGTAACTATTCTCTCATTAAAAGAATATTGGGATTCTGGAGTTGGAAGCATGAACCAGCTAACCATAGAGTCTGAGAGGTGTCACATATGGAAGGTCTTTAACTGCCACTTCTCAGTTTTTAAGGCAAATCATAAGAGTCTGCAACTTGAATTGAGTCGCACTTTTGCTGTCAGCAAAACTAGGACTGGAATCTTGTCCTCCAATAGCCTATCCACCGAACAGGTTGATTCCACAATGGGGTGAGGGTGGGGGTTGTTTTAATTCTCCCTATGGCCTTCCACTGGTTTTCCAACTTACTCAGGTTAAATCCCATAAAAACTCCATAGAGCTGTCCACACAGAAGACAGCTAAAGGAAGATAACCCTTCCATGGAGAAAAGCCATCAGTAAAAGCAAGTATTGGTATTGTGAGACCTGTTTGTTTTTACTCTAAGGTGAATCTCTAATTCCTTTACCACGTTTAAAATTTAATGTGTAGATCTAGGAAGGTAGTTCATGGATACAGCACTTGCCCTGCATGCACGAGACCCTGGTTCAATCGCCGTCACCAGGAGAAAAAATTTTAATTCATAATTTTTTTTTTTTTTTTGGTGGTGCCAGGGATCAAACTCAGGGCCTTGTGCTTGCAGGGCAAGCACTCTAACCACTGAGCTAAATCCTCAGCCCCTAATTCATAATTTTTAAACATTTCATGGGAATGAAAATATGACAATCCAACTTGGTATCAAATATCATCTTTTTCTGCTAATTAGGTTTCTTAAACCTAAGAGTCACGCTCTCTTGAAGGGTTATTAATTGAAACTTGCTTAGTGGATTTTTTTAAATTTTGTCATGTTAGTCTTTATTATTTTGTGTGGAAGTTAGGTGTCATTCATTTCTTTCCTCTGAAAGGCAGGTGTCCATACTGTCATCTTCCTTTTCTGCAGTCTGCAACCACAGTCTAAAATACGATATGGCACACAGCAGAGATGAGTTTCAAATTGCACCCACGTCATTCAGAGCAGCACAATGAGATTGCACACTGCCTCACACATCCAGGGTCCATCTGCTGGGATGTGAATTGTCCCTTTGTCCAGCGTATCCACTCTGTGTGTTCTACCCACCCTTCAATCTCAGCTCTCAGACCAACCATTATGCAATCATGCAGGGCCTGTGTTCAACTAGCCCTTCTGTTATTTGATAATGGACACAAAGTGCATGAGTAGCAATGCTCATAATTCAAATACGCCAAGGAGAACTCATAAAGTGCTTCCTTTAGTGAAAAATGTGAAAATTACAATTTAGGAAGCAAAGAAAAAAAAAACTGTATGCTGTCATTGCTAAAATCTAAGGTAAGAAGCAGTCTCCTATCCATAAAATGATGAAAAAGGAAAAATATTCATGCTAGTTTTGCTTTCATAACTCAACTACAAAGTGGCTTGGCTACACTGTGCATTTAGTACTTAACTACAGTGGGAAGGGCATTAAATGATAGTTTAGTACTATACACATTTTCAGGCAGCCCGGCAGACAGAACACATGCCCCATAGATAAGGGGGAGTACTGCACCTTCTGTCGACAGCAATGCGGGCGTGTTGAGCTGAAACCAGGAGTAAGAAAGAACAGACCAGAAGGGATTCACAGCCCAAACCTACACTGAGAGAAGTAAATGAGTCAGAGGTAAACAGGCCTGAAGGCAGACAGCTGTGGATGGCAGCTATGCACCAACATGCCCCGTGGCGTCAGAACTGAGATGCATCAGGTTCTTGGAGTTTAAGGGTAGTTGCCAGCCTCCTAAAAACATTAGATTACAAATACCCAGTTCACTTGGATTGAGGCACAGCATAGCAAACCAATGCTTTTTAATAAGACAATTTATTGTCTTCTGTGTCCTGCTAAGAAACAAGAAAACCCAATAAAAATTAATTACATAGAATAAAATTATAATATTCTAAGGCTTATAAAAAGGAGAATTGGAAATACCATGGTCAATATTAAGGATAGAAAATTGGCCAAGAGTTGATTTGGAGGAAGTTAATCTAAGGGGTATGCAAGTGATGTAAAGACAAAGTCCTATGCCATACACACACACACACACACACACACACACACACTCATTAGTTTGGGTTCTATGTACACGAAAAGTTTCTCATGTGAACAATTAGGTGAAACTGATAAAGAAACCACAGAGAAAGTTGGCTAATAAGTATGTTTTCAAAACGGAAAAAATGAAATTACTGCTTTTGTTTGTTACCTTGGTTACCACTTTGAAGTCTAAGGCCCATCCTTTTTCAACCTTAGGAAATGTATCAGTTATCTGCGTAGTTGCTTCAATAGTAGATGAGCTCAGGTTGTGCAAGATGGAGTATATCAATGACATTGACTGCCACTCCTTGGGGTGGGGGTTTGATGTCACATAAATAATTAAAGAACCTTTCATATGTTGGATCTTGGGCCCTGTCAGATCTAAAAACTCTGAGGACATCCTTATGCTTTCCAAATTCTCCATGTGCTTCTTAGAAGAAGAAACTATGCAAGCAACATAATACACAGAAAGATGTTTCAAAACTACCTGCTTAGCAAGCGGACTGCTTTAATAAGTGGAATTATGGAAGTAGACTGATGTAAGAGCAAGAACTGGAAGAACCTTTTAACTGTTCTGTCTGGTTCCTCCCATCTATTCTCTACACTGAAGCATGACTTTTCTCTCACAATGCAATTTCATCATATCACATCTCTGCTGTAAACTTTCTAGTACTTCTTAACACAGAGGCCTTTGTAGATTTGCTTAGCTGTACGCCCAGCCCTCCAGTCTCGTCTTCCACCACAATCCCTCTCCGAATCTCCTGGCCAGCTCTACTGAATGCCTGAGGGTTCCCGAAGTGCTTTTTTGCGGAGTTCTTTCCAACACACTCAGCTCAAATGTGGCTGTGTCCTCTTAATGCTCCATGCAGAGAACTTTACCCAGTGCTGAGACCAGATTAGACCTTCCTGATCCCATAGCATCTTTCATCTGGATAAATTAACAAACACCAAACCACTCGGTTAAGAAAGTTGTGGGCGCAGCATTTGTGGAACCATGCCTCAGGCGCAGGATGTGTGTATTACATTCTTTTAGCATGGAAATGTCACTTGAGATTCTAAAATAATAGTGGATACCAAACGGAGTTGCAGCACAGACCATTGCATGGGAGCTGTCTGGCCCTTTTGTTTCTCCTTCGTCCCTTAGTCCTGGCTCCTACGAATCCAAAATAGTAACTGCTGATTCACTGTTGAGAGAAGAGAGAGAAGCTACCAATCAAGTCCCTTTTTCAAGCTTACAGTAGGATATGGGTGACAAGATCAAGCATGGTCAAGATTTAGGCCTCTGTGTTCTCGAAAGGGCCATACACTGTGGTGTCTACATAGACACGGAACTAATGTGGTGAGCAGACTGCAGTTTACACTGATACTTTAGGCAGAGAATCAGGCTTATGCCATATTTGTGAATTCACTGGGTTGAGAAAATTTTCTTTTTAGTTCTCTGTAAGTAATTTCCTAGGACTTGGTTTTCAACTCAGCATAAATGATCTTCCACTTTCTTAAATTGGAGTCCGTAGGAGGCTCTTTTGCAGCTAGGAGATTGTGGAGCTCTGTGGAGCTTTCATTTCTTCACAATCATTAAAATTTCTTTAGACAATTTCTTCAGCTGCTGCCTGTACAGGAGCATGATGGCTCCCAGACGCGTGCTTACAGTCCAGACATCTCCTCTGCCTCCAAATTCATAATCAGCTTCACAACGTCTTTAAGAGTGTGCGATTTGTGCATCACACAGGGCCGTGCTCGGAAGACTCGTCTTGGGTTTAATACTCTGCTGCAGCCATGTTAAAATTGTTAATGATGTTAAAAAAGAGACTCCACGCTTTCATTTTGTACTGGCCACAGCCTGCGCTCCAGCCCCAAAAGGATTCAGCATCACTGAAATCAAAATCTCCTCACACCTAAACAGGGCTCCCAGGGACAGTGATGGTAGCACCGTCCTTCTTGTACCTCCGGAAGCCCAGGAAACATCCTTGATGTCTCCTTCTGCCTCCCTCCAGGTCAGAAAGGCCCTTGACTTTCCTCCCCAAATCTCTATTTAGTCTTTCCCTGCTTCACTGTCACTGTTTCGGCCTGCATCCAAGCTGCTAGTCTTTCTCAAGTGGGCAGAGTAGCCTCATGACAAGTCTGCCCTTGGCCACCCGCAACCTTTATAACCCATTCTCCAAGTGGTATCAAGAATGATTTTTTTTAAACACAGCTCTTAACCATGCTGTCCATAAACACTGTCAAACACACCATTCAGTCACACCTGCTTAAAACCGTAACATCATCTCATTCCTTCTAGGTTATAGTCTAAAATCTTAGCATAACTCATCAGCTGTGTGTTTCTGTGCCTCGCTACTGGTATATTTTTAATGTTTACTTAATTGTCTTTCTCTTTCTATACACTTCTATCCCCATTTTAAACGTCATGATGACAAATCTGTGGCTGGTTTGCTCATCATTCTATGCCAGAAGAAGCAGGGCACAAGGCAGCATTCAGAGAACATCCAATTAATGAACCCAGGACCAAAAAATGCAACCAGAAGGCAGAATAGTAGTTGATGGCGGCTGTATTAAGACTTAGTTTAAATCTTTATCTTGAGGCACCAAATGTCCTGGAGGTTTGTTTTGAATGTGTAACTTGTGAAACTAAGCAGGTACGAACCTACCACTGCAGACTCTTTTCTGCCAGAAAATGCAAAAATATCCTGAGGAGCTCTAAACAGGAGGTAGACATGACTCTGAGTAATGTTTAAAGTACCATACACCACTGAGCTGGAACCCTGCCTCAGTTACTTTCTCATCACTGGGACACAACATTCGACACCCACGATTTAAAGGAGGGAAGGTTTATTTTGGCTCAGTCTGTAGAGGTTTCAGTCCACAGTCGGCTGGCTCCAAGGCAGGGCAACATGGCAGAGGCACATGTCGGAGGAGGCTTGTCACGGCACAGCAGCAGAAGGCAGAGAGGGATGAAGGGAGGAGGAGGGACAAAGATCCTTCCGGGTCACACCCACAGGGACCGGCCGCCTCCCACCAGGATTCACTTCCCAAATTCACACCTAGCAATAAATCCATCAGTGGACTAATCCAGTGATGAGTATCACACACCCACAGTCGAGTCACCTCTCAGGAGCCCCATCTGTGAGCACGTGGGGCTTTGGGAGACATCTAGAATATAAGCCATTACAAACCTTGAGGACATTAGAATACTGCAGACTAAGTGAGTCGAAACCACACATGGAAAACTCAAAGTCCTCTGTGGGCCAATCAGGTGACATACACAGCTGAGGCAGGTCAAATGACAAAGACTCGGTGTGATGAGGACTGTTGCTACCCAGAAAGCAGATGTCTAAAGAAGCCAACAAACACCCTATGTTGGCCGACTGCTGCTCCATGGGAAGAAGATGGGTGTTACTACTTCTGTGGGAGAAGCTAAAACTCCAGATAACAAGTACTAAACTTACCTATTTTTAAAACAATGTACAGTCCAAACAAAACACTGTGTTTCCAGTCTAGGTTATACAGTCAGCGATAGTTATTAACAGACTCAGTCATGAACACCTCCATGTGGGTAGCTGATAACCGCACATCCTTGGGGAGGCTAAATCATGGGAAGAAGAGCAGTTAGGGTTCACAGACTGGACTCATAATCAACAATCAGTAAGATACAAAGAATCAATGAATCAAAGAGTTGGTTCTTTGAAAGACTAAACAAAATAGACAAACCCCTAGCCAACCTGATCAAAAAAAGGAAAGAAAAGACCCAAATTCATGCAATAAAAAATGAAAAGGGTGAAGTCACAAATGACCCATCAGAAATCCAAAGGATCGTTAACACCTACTTCAAGAAGCTATACTCAAACAAGATGGAAAACACGGAAGAAATGGACAGATTCTTAGAAACATATAAATTACGAAAAAATAAACCAAGAAGAGATAAAAACATTTAATAAACCAATATCAGCCATTGAAATTGAAGAGGTAATTAAAAACCTACCAACAAAGAAAAGCCGAGGTCCTGACGGCTTCACAGCCGAATTCTACAAGAAATTCGAAGATGATCTAATACCACTATACTTCAAACTCTTTAATGAAATTGAAAAAGAAGCAGTACTTCCAAAATCATTCCTGGAAGCAAGCATCACCCTGATAGTAAAACCAGAAAAGGGTCCAGCTGAAAGAGAGAACTACAGACCAATTTCTCTAATGAATTTAGATGCAAAACTTCTCAACAAGATACTGGCCAACAGAATACAACAAATTATCAAGAAGATTATACACTAAGACCAAGTAGAATCCATCCCAGGGATGCAGGGATGGTTCAACATACACAAATCAATATATGTAACACAGCATATCGACAAAGTCAAAGACAAAAATCACATGATCATCTCAATAGATGCAGAAAAAGCATTTGACAAAAATCCAACACCCATTCATGATAAAAACCCTACAGAAATTAGGAATAGATGTTGTATATCTAAATCTGATAAAAGCCATATATAACAAACCAACAGCCAACATCACACTAAATGGTCAGAAACTAGAAGCTTTCACACTAAAATCTGGAACAAGACAAGGTTGCCCACTATCACCACTATTATTCAACATAGTTCTAGAAACATTAGCCAGAGCAATTAGACAAGAGAAAGAAATAAAAAGAATAAAGATAGGAAAGGAAGAAGTTAAACTATTGCTATTTGCGGATGACATGATGCACTGCATAGAAGACCAAAAAAACTCCACCAAAAATCTTCTACATTTAGTAGCTAAATTCAGTTGTGTTGCTGGATACAAAGTCAACACCCAAAAGTCAATAGCACTCCTATCCACAAAGAATAAAACCACCAAAAAAGAAATAACAGAAGATACACAATTTTCACAATTGCACCAAAAAAAACAAAACAAAAAAAAAAAAAACCACTTAGGAATCTATCTAACAAAGGAAGTAAAAGATCTTTACATCGAAAACTACAACACTCTAAAAAAGGAAATTGAAAGGGATATCAGCAAATGGAAAGATATCCCACATTCCTGGGTACGAAGAACCAACATAGTGAAATTGGCTATACTTCCTAAATTACTATACAGATTTAATGCAATTCCAATCAAGATACCACTAACATACTTCAAAGAATTAGAAAGGACAATCATAAATTTCATCTGGAACCAGAAGAGACCAAGAATAGCAAAAACAATCCTAAGCAACAGGCGAAAGGCAGGGGGCATCACAATCCCTGTCCTAAAACTATACTATAAAGCTACAGTGATAAAAACAGCATGGTACTGGCAAAAAGACAGACCTGGGGATCAAAGGAATAGATTGGAGGATGCAGAAACAACTCCAAACACACTCAAATACCTCATCTTTGACAAAGGAGCCAAACACACTCACTGGAAGAAAGA
>PVJO010033641.1:0-11859 GCA_004026905.1 Hystrix cristata
AGCTTCCACAACTGTGAAAATTTTAATTTATATTGTAAGCCAGGCATGGTGGCACACACCTGTAATCCCAGAACTGGGGAGGCTGAGGCAGGAGGACTGCCATGACTTTGAGGCCAGCCTGGGGTACACAGTGAATTCAAGTCCAGTCTGAACTACATATAGCAAGACCCTGTCTCAAAAAAACAAACAAAAACAAACAAATTTAAGTCCCACCAGGGGAATTGAGTGAGACCCTAAATATATATATGTCTCAAAATATATATATTTATAAAGGGTTGGGGGGCTGGGGATTTAGCTCAGTGGTTAGAGAGCTTGCCTAGCAACACAAGGCCCTGACTGAGTTCGACCCCCAGCACAAAAAAAGGGGGGGAGGGGCAGGTGGCTAGGGATGTAGCACAATGTAAAGGCCCTGGGTTTACTTCCCAGCACCAAAAATAAAAAAGCACCTAGTCTATGGTGTGTTGTTATGGCAGCTCTAGGACACTAATACCTTGTCTCAGGGCTCCTAGAGTCTCCTCTCTAAAAGAAGACAAATGAACGACTATGAATGATTACAGTAAGTCAAGTATGACCCAGTGATCACATCTGGTGCTATGCTGTAGGGGACCAGCTGCCCCTCCTGTTCCTGGGCGCACCTATCCCCTCACTCATCTGTATTTTCCACACCTCCCTCTGCTTCTTTCTCTCCAAATGCACTTAGATGTGCTTGTCTCTGCCATCCTTAGATAAACCCCAAGCTACCCTTACAAATCTCTGTTTCACACTAGGTCCCATTCCAGTTACTTTCTATGTCTCTCCTCCCCTTCTACGAAAGACCAACTACAGAATTGTCTACGCCACGTCCACTTCTGGATGGTTTTCCCCCAGCATGACATTCAGAAGAAAGACCAAATTATTTTCCTTAGCCTAGAAAGCAGAATTCGGGGGCTGAGGATGTAGCTGCACGGCAGAGCACTTTCCTTGCATACATGAGGCCCTGAACTCAATCCCTAGCACCACAAATAAATAAATTATGTAAAAACCACCCTGGGATAGGTCCACAGCATGTAAGCGGCTGGTCCTCAAGGGGAGGTGGGTTAGCAAGGCCTTCTCTGCTTGTTTTTCATTGTCTATGAAGTAGGAGATAAAGTCTCTTCTGGGTGTGAGCAAGAAAAGAGGAAGGAATGTGAAGATGATCCAAAATTGTTATTTCAGAGAGGAAGAGAAAGTGACTGGAAGTGTGGAGAACCCAGTAGAGGTTGGTAACCATGGATTAAAGATTGTGCCAGTCTGTCTACTTGTGCAAACTTCTGGACCTAGATGCAGGTATAAAGCTTCATTAGGCTCCCAGTGCTGGGGGTAGTAGGGTGAGTATGATGAAGGGTCAAAGTGGGAAATGAAGGCAACATTTATCAAGCACCCACACCGTGCCCAAGGATAAACTTTTATACACACCGCCTTCCTCACTGTGTCAGTTAGACTCAAGTAAGAGAAACCCAACAAACAGCAGCCTAAAAGTATGTTTTGTTTGCTTCTCAAAGACTCTAGAGGAATCAGTTCTCGAGGACCCAGGTCATTCCCTTCCTCGCTTCTAACCTCCCTCAGCAAATTGGATTTCATTTTCAGATTTAAACTTCACGTTTGCACTATGACTGTTCCAGCTCACACAGCATAGCTTCCTCACATGACTCTACTTAGTGTAGAAAGGGAGAGAAATATTTTGCGGAAGGCCCTTGCAGTCTTATACCTCTTGGTCTAGAAATGATCCACATGGCCACAAATCAGCACTGACCACAGGGAATTAAAGACTCCCGTGAATTTTCTTTCAAACCATGACTCTAGCCAAGTATGGAGCCTGTAATCCCAGCAATCAGGAAGTTGAGGCAAGAGAATCTGAGAATCTGAGTCCAGGAGTTCAACACCAGCCTGGACAACATAACAAGACACTATCTCAAAAGAAAAAAACCCAAAATTAATGAAATAAATGAAAGTTCCTCTTTGGGTGCTGAGTACATATTAGATACATAAAATTGGCATTTTGGTAGCAAAAAAAAAAAAAAAAGCCAGAATGGCTGCTAGGCAGGCCACCAACTATCTACCAAAATCACTGTTGCCAGGTGTGCGTTACAGCCTCCTGAGTGTTGTAATCTCAGCACTCGGGAGGCTGAAGAAGGAAGATTGCTGCAAGTTCGAGGCCAGCCTGGGCTACACCATGAGTTCAAGGCCAGCCTGAACTACATAACAAGACCCTTTCTCAAAAAGCAAACAAAACAACAACAATAAATCATTGCCATCACTGTATAGTTAGGGAAACTGAGATCAGGGAGGTTACACTACATCAAGATCACAGACTTAATTAGTAATGGATCTGAGCCTAGGTCAATTTGATACCACTGTGCTCTGTGCCCTTTTCAGGTCTTGTGCAGATTTCTTTGCACATTAGAATGGTTTCCAACTAGGATATAAAACCAACAGGGGTCTGTCCTAGTCATTTTGGGCTGCTATAACAATATGCAGATTTTTAAGATTTCAGCATACGAATTCTGGAGGACACAAACATTCAGTCTACTGCAGGCTCCCTTGAGGCATAAAAGAGGTGGAAAGGGGGCAAGAGGAGGGAACCTCCTCTCTATCCGCCTATTTCCAAGGATTCAACAAAAGTCATATTTTTCTCCTAATGAGGCCCACAGAAGTAGTTCCTCTACTTGAACTGAATTTTAAGAATCTGAACATAATTCAAGGGAGAATGTTCAGTGGATATTAACTAGTAGAGAAGAGGATATTCATGGAGTCTCAAAATATCACCTCACAGACTATTAACCAAAATAGTGGGTAAGGGGTGTATCTTTAAGATGGAGCAATCCAGTGGACACTACCTTAACCAAGGAACCACAATTAGCATCATCAGTACTGAAACAAGATAACATTTATGAGCCCCTAATATCACAGACACCTAAGTTAGGTAGAAATATTATAGGCAGTCAGACAGAGCTGGGCCCTTGATGGAGTCAATACACAAGAGAATACACTACAACTACAGCTAGAGGCACATCCGTTGAAGGTCAGGCCTCAAGATAAGGATGGAATGACCAGAGCTACACCCCTGGCCGAGGGATAAACAATGAACTGAAGATTACACTCATCTGATATGATAAAGTCTAGGTCAGCCAGGTGGACTACCAAGACCTCCAGATCCACCCCATCCTGGAATGTCTTTATTCTTTCCATGTTCATTTGCTATGCGACCTTCTTCTCCATTGGATCGATGTTACCTAAGCGACTACACTATTATTGGTTAATCATCATTTTGACACATATTGTACCCACCTCATGATTTTGCTCTATAAAACTTACCCTGAAAAGTGAGCTTGTTGGCAACCCACTCAGGTTCCCTCCTGTCTCTCAGGAGCTCTCTTTCTCTCTCTCAATAAAATTCCTACTCTTAACCTCCTTTGTTCCTTAGAATTCATTCTTCGACTTCAGGGAACACAAACTCAGCATAACTGACATCTAGCAAGTTGGGAGTTATATTTCTATATCACTAACAATTACTAAGTTTTATTAATCTTTAGATATTTAGTTAATTCTATGTTATTTTGTTGAATTCTTTTCCATTGTTAATGGTGACATATTTGTTGTATTTAGTAGATATCTACTATGTGACAATATTTGCTTTGTCTTTGTGTCTGTATTATAATTATAGATCTCTTTTCTACTATTATGGGTGATACAGTAGTAGCTTTTATTAGTTTTTACAGTTTATCAATATCCAGTTTGTCTTTGACTCTATTATCGTTGCTAATTTTTGTTGCTATAGCTAATGTGAAATAGTTGTTGTTATTAATTCGTTTTTATTATATGTCAATATCTGGTTTGTCATCAATAGTACTGTGGTTCATTTCTGGAGAACTGGGTGCTTGGCCAATTACACTGCATACTCTCCTCCCCAAATTAACAGAGATGGTAATATTATAGACAGCTAAGTTAGGTAGAAATATTATAGGCAGTCAGACAGGGCTGGGCCCTCAATGGAGTCAACATACAAGAGGAGAACACACTACAACTATGGCTGGAGGCTATCCATTGAAGGTCAGGCCTCAAGAAAAGGCTGAGGCAGGCTGGGGATTTAGCTCAGTGGTTAGAGTGCTTGCCTAGCAAGCATAAGGCCTTGAGTTCAATTCCCAGCACCAAAAAAAAAAAGAAAAGAAAAAGAAAAGGCTGAAGGATAAACAATGAACTGAAGATCACATTCATCTGATCTGATAAAGTCTGGGTCACCCAGGTGGGCGACCAAGACGTCCAGATCCACTCCATCCTGGAATGTCTTTATTCTTTCCATCTTCATTTGCTATGTAACCTTCTTCCCCATTGGATCAATGTTACCTAAGCGACTACACTTGTAATGTATTGGTTAATCATAATTTTGACACATATTGTACTCGCCTCACAATTTTGCTCTATAAAACTTTCCCCACTGGGGATTTAGCTCAGTGGTTAGAGTGCTCACCTACCAAGCACAAGGCCCTGAGTTCGATCCCCAGCACCAGAAAAAAAAAAAAAAACCTTTCCCTGAAAAGTGAGCTCTTTGGCAACCCACTCAGGTCTCCTCCTGTCTCTCAGGAGCTCTCTTCCTCTCTCTCAATAAATTTCCTACTCTTAATCTCCTTTGTTCCTTAGAATTCATTCTTCGATTTTGGGGAACATGAACTTGGCGTAACTGACACCTAGCAGGTTGGGAGTTATATTTTTTCCCCTATATCAGTAAGATCTTGGGAAGAGTCAAAGCCCTACAGTTAGCCAGGGCCAGAGTACATTCATTAGAAAGTAGACACTAACTAAAGAGATCTCCGTACTAGCAACAGTCTTTCCACTATAATTGACCCAGAAATCTGAGCACAAACAAAAAATAAATAAAAACATGAGGGCTAGGGATTTAGCTCAGTGGTTAGAGTGCTTGCCTTGCACAAGGCCCTGTGTTCGCTCCCCAGTACCAAAAAAAAAAAAAGAAAAAGAAAGAAAGAAAAAGCTAGTTGAGCTAAATGAAACAATGCAAAATATGACAAATTTAGCAAGGAATTAGAGTACATGAAAAGATACCAAAAAGCCATCTTGGAGCCTATGAAAGCCTCCTAGGAGCAGGACTTCTAAAAGGCAAATATGCCTGGAAGGCTGTGGTGCAAGGCCATTTTTGCTGGGTATAAGCAGGGTCTCTGGAACCAAAGAGAACACACAGCTCTTCTTAAAATTGAAGGTGTTTATGCCTGCAGTGAAACTGAATTCTACTTGGGCAAGAGATGTGCTTAAGTGTACAAAGCAAAAATAACACAGAGGGCCTGGGGATTTAGCTCAAGTGGTAGAGCACTTGCCTATCAAGCACAAGGCCCTGAGTTCAATCCCCAGCACCCAAAAAACAAAAACAAACAAAAAAACAACACAGAGACACCAGGTGGCAAAACAAATAAAACTAGAGTGATCTGGGGAAAAGTAACTTGAGCCCAAGGAAACTGCAGCATGATTCGTGCCAAATTCAGAACCAACCTTCCTACTAAGGCCATTGGACACCAAATCCATGTGATGCTGTACCCCTCAAGGATTTAAACTAAAGAAGAACAAAAGTGGATATGTGCTCTTGGAACAAAAAAAAAGAAAAAGAAAAAAATACCAAACAATGGCTGGGGCTTTAGCTCAGTGGTTAGATTGGCCCTGAGTTTGATCCCTGGCACAAAAAAAAATTCAGGAAATAAAACCTTTTATTGAATGTATAAGCAGGAGAAGTAACCAATGTAAGCATACAGTACCAGAACTAGAATATTGGGCTGATGCAGGAAACTTTATTCTCAAAGATACCTTTAAAAAAAAAAAAGGAAAATATATCTAAGAACTGCTAGATGATGTACAAGAACACTAAGATTAATTTGAATTAGTGAAAAATCAGAAGATGGCACAAATGGCATAAAAAAACCTGTTTTACAGAAATAATGGTAGAGAACTTTCCAAATATGGAGAAAGAATTTAAAATACAGATGTGTGATGCATAAAAAACCCCAAAGACCCATGATCAGAAAGGAACTTCTCCACAGCATGTCATAGTCAAAATCCCGGCAGTTCAACACAAGGACAGAATCTTCAAAGCTATTAGAGAAAAACAACAAATCACTGATACAGGTAAACTCATTAGAATTACAGCACACTTTTCAACATAAACCTTAAAAGACAGGAGAATTTGGAGTGAAATATTTCAAGCTCTAAAAGAAAATAACTTCCAACTCAGACTAATATATCCTGCAAAACCATCTTTCAAAATGGATGGCGAAATAAGACCATTCCATGACAATGAGTAATTTAAGACACTTACAAAAAGCAAACCAGCACTCCAGAAAATTCTCAAGGATATCACAGAAAGAGAAAATGAAGCCAATGATGCCAAAACATCTAGTATATGTGTTGCTGAAGTGAGCACCAATGCCAAAACATCTAATGGAATGAATATAAGAGGTAAGGAGAGCAGTTAAGCAGAATAAGAAATAAAAAGAAAGAAATGAACATAAAAAAACAATGCAATGACAAAATAAATCAGCATCTCTCAGTAATAACTCTCAACATGAAAGATCTCAATCCCCTAATTAAAAGATACACATTGGCAGATTTGATCAAAGAAACAAAACCCAACAGTATGCTGTACACAAGAAACATATTTAGCTAGGCATGGTATGCACACCTGTAATCCCAGCACTTGGGATGCCGAGGCAGGAGAACTGCTGCAAGTTTGAGGCCAGGCTGAGCTACATAGTGAGCTCAAGGCCAGCCTGCATTACATAGTGAGACCCTGTCTCAAAGAAAAAATAAAAACAAAAAAATTTAATAAAAAGAAATTCATAGACTACAAAGTAAAGGATGGAAAACAATATTCTGTGCAATGGAAGCTTGAAAACAAGCAGTAGTAGCTATCCTATTTCACAAAAAGTGGACTTCAAATCAAAACTGATTAGAAGAGGCAAAGAATGTCACCACATATTGAATAAGGGAACAAATCAACAGGAAAAGATAACAATTATAAATATATGTTCACCAAACACCAGTGCATGCAACTTCATAAAACAAACTCTACTAGACATAAAATATCAGATAAACATCAACACAATTATAGTGAGATACCTTAATACACCACTATCATAAATAGACAAACTAGACAAAAAAAAAAACAATAAAGAAATATTAGAGCTGAATCACACATTCAAACAAATGTGCTTAATAGATATCTACACAGTGTTCCACCCAGCAAAAACAGAACACACATTTTTCTCAGCAGCATGTAGAACTTTCTCCAAAATAGAACTCATCAAGAAAGAAATTAGGAAAACAATACCGTTCACATTAGCATCAAGAAAAATTAAATACTTAGGAATTAACATAACCAAGGAAGTGAAAGACCTCCACAATAAAAACTACAGTACTGTATTTTGAAAAAGGAGATCAAAGAGGACATCAGAAAATGGAAAAATGGGGCTGGGGGTTTAGCTCAATGGTTAGAGTGCTTGCCTAGCAAACACAAGGCCCTGAGTTTGATTGCCTGCATCAAAAAAAAAAAAAAAGTAGAAAACTATCCCCTGTTCCTGACCTATATTGTCAAAATGGCCCTACTTCCAAAAATATGTAAATTGGATCCTCAGCACACACAAAAAAAGATATGTAAAAACCAAAAAGTTAATAGTGTTCGAGTACACCAATAATGAACTCAAAGCTACAGTGATAAAAACAGCATGGTACTGACACATAAACAAATAAGTAGATCAATGGAACAGAATAGAGGATGTGGAAACAACCCCAGAGAAATTAAGCCATCAGATTTTTGACAAAGGCGCCAAAAACATATGCCAGAGGAAGGATACCCTCTTCAAACGATGCTGGGAAAACTGGCTATCCACATGCAGGAGATTAAATATAGATCCATATCTCTCACCATGTACTAAATGAAAATCAAAATGGATCACTGATCTAAATATTAAAAGAAAAACAATCTGCTTGCAGATAAAATAGCAAAACTCTTGAAGACATAGGCACATAGGCGTAGGCGAGGACTTTCTGAAAAGAACTCCAGTTGTATAAGAAATAACATCAATAATTAACCACTGGGATTGTATCCAATTAAAAAGCTTCTACATAGCAAAGGAAACAACCAACAGAGTTGAAGAGACAAACTACAGGATGGGAAAATAATTTTGTCAGCTACACCTTGGTCAGAGGACTAATATCTAGAATATAAAAATAACTCGAAAAAATTAGACCCAACCCAGGCATGGTGGCGCACACCTGTAATCCCAGCACTTGGGAGGCTGAGGCAGGAGAGTCACTGTGAGCTTGAAGCCAGCTTGGCCTGCATAGTGAGTTCAAGGACAGCCTGAACTACACAGCAAGACCCTATCTCAAAAAAAAAAGAAAGAAAGAAAAAGAAAAAAAAAAAGAAAGAGGAACCGAACTCCAGCAGTTTTGATGATAGAATCCCTCATTAATACCTGAAACCAGAGGCTCAAATGTACTCTTTCTCATCTTTCCATGTTGTTTTTATTCTCTCAGTGTTACTACTGGAATGGAGTAGTTAGAAAGACAAAGGCAAAGAAACTAAACTCAGGAAGGTCCCAGGTAGCGAGATTAACTAAGAATCACACACTTCCCCTTTATTTAATCCTTAAGCCTAAACTCCCTGTCCCTAACCCCCCACACACACATACCCATAATCCTATCGTCCACCAAACAACAAGAAATCCAAGGGGAGGACAAAAAAAAGCCAGGGAGTCAGTCAGATTCCAGGAGCCTACGTAGGGAGAAGAAACCCAATAAAAGGGCTGCAGACAAGAAATCCACAATTATCTCCCTTTTGAATACTCCCTCCTCAACTGGAGTACTTTCTCTCTCTCTCTTTCTCTCTTCTCCCTTTCCCTACCTTCAAATAAATTGTCTGCTTTTATTTTAAACTCTGCTTCTTTCATTCTTTTACCAACACTGGGTTTAGGGTCACTGGGAGCTGCATGTTCCAGCAGGGCAGTGGTGTGGCATGGCATGGTATTCAGCCCTCCCCAGATGTTACAGAGTATTTCATTCCAGCAACAAAGGAGGAAACCCAGTCTATTTTCAAGTACCTGAGATACTCAATTTATAGAGATTATTTGGGGAAAAAAAAGATTATTTTGGCTCACAGTTTCAAAGGTTTCAATCCACAATGGATTGGCCCCATTGCTCTCAAGCCTGTTACAAGGCAGCACATCATGTGTGGGGAGTTTGTGGTGGAATAAAACTGCTCACCTCAAGGTGGCCAAGACACGAAGAGGAAGGTGCTGAGGTCCTAATATCCCCTCCAAAGACATACCCCCAATGATTCAAAGATCTCCCACTTGGCTCTACCTCTTAAAGGTTCTAAAGTAGGAGATTAGGGCATGGCAAAAGCTGGCTGGGAAGTAGGTATGACCTCTTAACTACAAGATCTCAGGTGCACATGCCAAACAATCCCCAAAGCCTGCATGTAGATGGCCTAGACCTGACGTCAGCCTGAGGTGTAGAATCTCAGCACCGCCGCTCAGGACCCATATGTAGAGCTTTTCGCAAGCCCCATGATATGTGGATGGCATAAAAGGGACTAGCCATCACAGAAAATGGCTATCATGCATGAGTTCGCACAGTAGCCCACACTACACTTCTCAGATGTGGTGTGTATTTTCATTTTTCTTTTACCCTCTTTTTCTTTGTTCAGAGTTTCTTTCTCACTCTTTTTCTTAAATTGTATTTTAATGGTACATTTTAGATATACATAGTGATAACATTCATCATAGGGTCTTTCCCTATCTTCGTTTTCGCCTTTTTAAAGAGAAACTTTGCCACTATTTTTTGCTCATTTCATTCAATTCTTTGTTCAAGGTGAAAAGGGTCTAGAATCCAACTCCAAAAGGAGAGACGAACAATCCAGAACTTGGTAACATTTAGTTGGCAAGCCACTTTTTAAAAACAAGCTACCCAATAACAGTTCCACCATCTACTAGTAATGCCACAGTCTAGGGACCAAACCTTTAACACACAGGACTTTGGGGAACACTTATCCAAACAATACCGAGGGTTGAACAAAAGTAAATTCTAGATGTTAGAAACAACTATATCCAGGAGTGAAAATGGTACCAGGGTTTCAGCTCTACCATCTATGTCTTTACTTTTTTTCTATTTAGTGTCAATCTTTTTTACCTCAAAATTGGGAAAACAGCCACCAATGGCTGGTAAGTTTTACATCTTAAAACACCAAAGACAGATTGATCTCAAGACCAAAATTTTAAAATCCTAGTAAACCAATTTGGTCCAGCCTGACTCAATACCCTTGAACTAATAACTTGTGCAAAGTGTCATATTAAAAACATGGTAGAGGCTGGGGGTTTAGCTCAGTGGTTAGAGTGCTTGCCTTGCAAGCACAAGGCCCTGAGTTCGATCCCCAGCACCAAAACAAAACAAAACAAAACATGGTAGGCTCATTCTAACATTTTTTCTACTTCATACAACGAAATGTTGCAGGATTCCAGGATAAAAAATAAAGCCCACGTTTATTTTAATGTAGTTCCAATGTCTTAGTTACTTCTTTCATTACTGGGACAAAATACCGGACAACCAAAGTTAAAGGAGGAAAGGTTTATTTGGCTCACAGCCTGTAGAGGCTTCAATTCATAGTTGGCTGTTTCTAAGGCAGAGGGGCACGGCAGAGGGGTATAACAGAAGAAAAACCACTCACAACAGGCAGAAAGCAGCAAGGCAAGCAACTGACAAGCCCCCTTCTGTCCCTTATATTTTATCCAGGTTACCTACCCATAGGGTGGGTAGCACTCACAGTCCTAGCATCACGTCCTTGATCCCAGAACTATGCCAAACCAATCAGTGGACCAATTTAGTAAATCAAACATTCCCAGCATCACACATTCTAGATACAGCCACCTCTGAAAAAAGCCCCACCTATGACTGCATGAGGCGTTGGGGGCACATCTAGACACAAGACATAAAACCCAGCCCTTTAGGAGGCTGGGACAGGAGGATAGCTTGAGCCCAGGAGTTCAAGACCAGCCAGGACAACATAGCAAGACTCTGTCAAAACAAATTGATAAAGTTAAAAAAAAACAAACAGATGCTGGAGATATAGCTCATTAGTACAGCTCTTGTCTAGCATATTCAAGGCCCCATATTTAATCTCCAGCATCACACACACACACACACACACACACACACACACACTAACCACTGAGATAAATCCCCACGCTATAGGGGAAATTTAAGAGTGGCTCTGAAAAAAAAAAAAAAAAAAGGAGTGGCTTTGTTAGCTGGGTGTGGTAGCACACACATTTAATCTCAGCACTCTAGGCGGCTGGGGCAGGAGGATTACAACTTCAAGCCTACTCCAGGCAGTTTAGCAACTTGTGAGATCCTGACTCCAGACAAAAAGTAAAAGGTAGGGCTGGGGATGTAGCTAAATGTGAAGATCCTAGGTTCAAACCCCTAAAAGAGATGGACTGTTCTGGTCATTTGCCTGTTTGCTCAACCCTCACCTACTCTGCTCCATATCACAGGGGCTGGCTCCAGCCAATTCCATTTCCAAAGATCTCTTGCCAATAGGATCATTAGTTTCAGCTAATGGTAGGCAGTGGCAAGTGAGCAGAGATTATAAAAGACTGATCAGAGAAGAGGGAAGAGACCAAAAAAGAATGTGTCATTGAAAGACAAAGGAGAAACAGTGTAATTGATTCAATTCAGCAGACATTTGTTAAGCATGAATTCTAGGCCCTCTTTTTTTTTTTTTTTTTTTTTTTTGGTGCTGGGGCTCAAACTCAGGGCTTTGCACTTGCTAGGCAAGCACTCTAG
>PVJO010033642.1:0-11856 GCA_004026905.1 Hystrix cristata
TTTTCCAGCACCATTTGTTAAATAGGCTATCCTTCTTCCAGTGAGGGTGTTTGGCTTCTTTGTCAAAGATGAGGTATTTGAGTGAATGCACTCAATTTTTTATGTAACTATTCCCCTGATACAAATTTATCTTTCAGGTAGACTAAATACTTGGAAACAATGAAACTTCAAAACTAAAACTATCTAGGTGTCTTAGTTACCTTTGTCATTGCTGAGACAAAATACCTAACATCCAAAGTTAAAAGAGGAAAGGTTTACTTCAGCTCACAGTTTGTAGAGGTTTCAGTGCATAGTGAGCTGGTTCCAAGGCAGGGCAACATGGCAGAGGGGCAATCAGAGAGGAGAAAACAGTCCAAGGTGTGGCAGGCAAATGGCAGGGAGCAGCAAGCTTATCTTTCCTTTTATCCTATCCAGGCTACAAACCTTTTGGATAGTGCCACCCACACCCAGGATGGGGCTTTTGTCTTTAGTAAATCCATTCAACCACACCCAGAACTACTATACTAGTTCCAATTAGTGGACTAATTTAGTACCACACACGCTTAATCCCTGTATCACATCCTTAATCCACTCATATTCCCTAGATCCAAGGGCCTCCAAAAAGTCCCATGTGTAAGTGCATGAGGCTTTGCAGAGACATCTACACAAGCCATAACACTAGATAAGATTCTAAAAGCTTACAGAGATTAAGAAATAGTAAAATTAAAAAGTCATATATAGTTTAAGAAGGAATCAGAATAGAACAGGACTTCTCAATGGTAATAAAGGATGCTACAGAATAGTGGGGTGAAACTTTAAAAATAATAATGGCAAATTATTTTGTACTACCAATTCTCTATCCAGTCATCTTCTGTAGGGCAAGTTAACAGGTAATAGATGATAAGAAAGCTCAGCTTTGAAGTAGAAGTATGGAAGTTAATTCATAATGTCTACAAAGGAAAAAAAAATCAAGAAATGAGAAAATAAACGAAGTGTTTGGAGATGTAGAGGTAAATGCTTGAGAAATGTAAAGATGTGTTTTGTCTAGAATACACAACTTACGGTAATAAGGAAAGAGGCAAATATGTGTTCACTATAATCTTTGTCCTACTGATTCTGTCAACTAAGTTCATGTATAATTTAAAAAAAATTTTAAATGTAAAGGCACTTGACGAGGGTATTCATTCTAGCACTGTTTGACATAGCAGGCCAGGAAAAAAACCTGAATTTTTATAAATAAGGAAAAAGCTAAATAAGCCATAACATTATCTACTTGGTCTATAGTACCCTCTTACCTGGGGCTACAATACCTATTTAACGTAGAGAATCTCTTAAAGGGGCACATAAGAAATTGATAATCTCAAATTACTGAGGAGGATTCAAATTTACATGTCATTCATTTAGTAAATACTTAGTAATTATTTCACACATGCATGTATTATTTTCATTTTTTTAAAAAATTAACACTAAAAAGGTTCTTCACAATCTGGTGACACCCATGCCATGTAATCTTTGGCTATTATTCAACGAGAGCTCTGCTCTGGTCAGGCCAGCATCTGTAACAATGCTCAAATATTCTATATCCAGTTCCAACCCTATGACTTTGTTCAGACTGTTCTCCAACCCTAGACTTCACTTTCTTCTCCCCAACTATCCATGTTCAACAACGTTACCCAAACACTGCACAGGATGATCTAATGAAAATAACACTAAACAATTAAGCACAAGAGTTCGTGATTTTAGTCCATGGCTTCACTTATGGAAAATCACACCATCCCCCAGACATGTAAAGAACCTGAGGTTAACTATGTGTCCCTCTTTCCTAAGGGTCTAACAATCAAGCTGGGTGGTTCTATAAACCAAATACATGAATTGAAGAGGTATAAAATGTTCTCAAGTTACAAAGAACAGACATGACATCTAGTTAGAGCTCTGGAATCAATAACAAAGTATTTTTTATTTTCCTATCTCCAAATACACTAAATAAACTGTAGCCCTTCAGATAAATCATCTTGACTTTCATTTTTCTGAGCTCCCCAACCTACCATTACTTGCTAGCATGGTTCCCAAAGCAAGATTTTCAGTAAAATCCTTAGTGGATGAACAAGAAGGAAGACTACATACAAAAAAATGCATTTGCCCTAACAATTCCATTTTATCCTTATGCTATTTTCTGTTTGATATACATTAGGTAAAAAATCCAGATGAATAAGACATTTACATGGTAATAGGACTTCTGTACCTTCAAAATTTAGCTGTACTACTTTCTCCCCCATCTGCAGGCATACTTCTATAACTTACATAGTTGACTTGGAGAGATCAGTATAGTCAGTGGATTATAACTTAGGGGAAAACAAATGAGAACAAAAACAAAAACTACCAAGAATCCTACTGATATAAAATTTTCTTTGCAAAGAAATAAAGGAAAGTAAGTTGAGTTGAGATTATAATACTGAGTCAGAACAACTTCTTACCTGAAAGGCTCCCTAAGCTCCCCTGAGACATCACTGGCTATTTAATATCAGGCAAGACAGCTACCCCAGAACTCTTACATTTTACAGAATCCTCAAGGCGTTTTTAAATTGTGAATCAATGTGTTTAACAAGAAAATGTACAGGTTCTCCACGCCAATTAAACAATCTGTTATGTTTATCTTTAGGAGAATACAGATACAAAGTCCTTAATAAACAAGCTAAATAGATGATGACATGGAAGCATCTTATTCTGTACAGTAACTTTCTAAGCCAGATTCAAGTAAATCACACAAGAAAATTTTTCAATTGTGTCTAATTGCTCTGTATCAGTAAATATTGTATAAATATCCCAATAGTCAAATGTGCAATAGAACTCTATTAATGACTAATTATAATAGACTCTTGTATACGAAAAACTACCAGATAAGCCACAGAAACTATCACATGTACCTGACTCAGTGTTGCCATTCCGTCTTCTATCCCCTTTCCTCCACGGTAAAACAGTATCTGCTGATCTTCCTATCCTTCAAAGCTTCACCTCTTCCATGGGACATTTACATGCTGAGTATCAAGGTTCACATCTTTGCATTCCTCTCTTCCCATCTCACCTCTAGAAATATGCCTTCAATTACCATATATATTCAGGCAACTCTCAAATTATCCTAAAATCTCTCCTGAGCCTGGACCTGTTTACCAGTAACTTCATTTGTAAGGCCATTTCCTAAATGGTGGCAGACAGTATAAAGGGTGCTCTAAGCATGGAAGCTCCCTTAATCATAGCACTCAGGAGGCCGAGGCAGGAGGATCACTTGAGTCCAAGAGCTTTAAGATCAGTCTTTGAAACAGCAATACCTTGTCTCAAAACAATACATTAACTGGTTTAATTAAATTAAATAAATAAATATAAAAATGTTCCATGTGTCTGGCAAGTTTCTCTCCAGCAGTCACTGCCTTATATTACACCTATGTAACCACTCTATATAACATCCACAAGAGGACTATGTGTGAGGTGGTTTTGCTCTAAATCCCAGGAGAAAGACCTACAGCTACACCTGCCCTAAGATCTTAGTGACTGCTCAGTATAGGTAATTAACCCCAGGATTCCTGGCAATTTGGGTAAACTAACTAGGTCATTTTGGTATTACCACTTTGCAAATGTGATCCTACCTAACCTGCATTTTTTCATGCATTAACTTAACAAACCCTAAGAAAGTATGTGTCGGTAAAAACGTGAACCTGTCTTTACAAAGTGTAGTATAAATGAAAGACAGGTCACTCAATCAAAATACTACATAAATAAATCCCACAAATAAATCTGGAGGCTATAATGCAGGTTGTGCCCTTTTCTACAGGTATGTTAAACTTTGATAAAAAGTTTTACATCCAATGAACACTAATATGAAATCTGCAAACTGGAAGCAGCTTTAAAGGCCAGCTAATTCCTTCTCCTTTATACATATGAACACAGAACACAGGAAAGCTACATTAATTGCTTTCCTTAGGAAGTTAACTATGTGAGCTACCTGAGCGTTTTATTTTTAGGCTCCTACTAATCACTAAGCAATCTGACCCTATCTTAACTCTCTGCCCACTTGACCCCACTCCTTGCTTATCCTGCAATTCTTTACTAAGGTGTATTAGGGTACTGTCATTTGCAATAATCCCTCCCCACTATTAGCAATGGGTCCATTTATAAATATCTATCTGTACCTTGAAGCCCAATTCAAAATCCCATAAAGCTTTCCTCACTGGATTCACCCAAGTACTCTTCTCCACATCCCCCTGGCCTTCATTGCAATTCACCCTGAACTGTATACCTGTACACATTTTACCCTTTAAAACTAAGCATAACTCCTTGAGGCTGAAAAATGCATCACATCACCACCAAGGCACAACCTCAGTGGTTTCTTGTTCTAATGAACAACCAGCACACAGCAAACCAAAGGGAGCAATCACACCATCCCAGGCTCGCCGGCCTCTAAGAAAGCCTCAGACACTGAGAACTCCTGCAGGAATGGCAAAAGCTGAAGTCTGGGGTCAGGAAATCCATCCTTTATTTTACAAACATTAACTAGCACTTAACAGGTAACAGGCCACGCTCTAAGAGTTCTGTTTAGAAACTCATTTAATTAACATAACAACCTAGTAAGGGAGCAGCTACTACTAGCACATTTGGCAGATAAAGAAAAGGAAGCATACAAAGATCAAGTATCATGCCCAGAATCACTCATCCAGGATTGGAAGCCAGGGAGTCAGATTCCACAATGCACACTCTTAAGCATTAAGCCGTGCTGTCTCAATGAAGCAATCCACAGGGAGGGAAAAAATACCACTTACTCTAAAGGTCGTAAGATTACTTTTAGTAAGAGTGATTTTAAAAGCCTAATCCCTCAGCCCCCAAAATAATCCAATCCCTAATTATAATTCACAAAGTATCATCATAAGACACCTGGGGCTTTTATAGGGCTGCGCCTATTATCATTTCCTGCTTCCTTTAGAAATGCATTATTACTTTGCTTTCTGCCAGCCTCTCAGTTGATAAGGTCTTCCTGCCTCATTCTTCCAAATCTTTAAATAGCTTCTTTCTCTCTGGTTCTAAGGCTTGGCTCCAACACAAATGTCACATCTGGCCTCTTGAACACTTTCATCAGCTTCACCTTGAAGCCACATTCATGTTAAAGGTCAAGAAAGGGTGCCCTGTAACACAGCCAGTCCACCCTCGCCAACAAGTAACGTTTGCGCAAAATGGAGCCAGTGTGCTACACAAGACAGGTGACAGCTGCAAGCTGAACGTGAGGCTAACGGGGTAATCACAGCCCTCTGGGCACAACTCTGAAACTCTGTGAAAGGACACGCTGACAAGAAAGATTTCAAGTAACAGGACTCTGCTTTGAGTGGTGGGAAGCGAGCAAGAAGCAGACCTTACTGAGCTGTTCCTTTCCAGCAAGGACACAGAGAACAATGAGGCAAAGACACGAGAGGTGAGAAAGAACGTATTCTTCTGCTGGGGCAAGGTGCAACTGGCCACACTTCACTCACTACGGAGAGCACCAAACTTGCAAAGACAATGAGCAAAACGTTTTCTAAATATTAAACCCCACGTGATACAAATTTTACGTCAAAAGGATTTTTAAACACTTAGGGTATTTTTCCTGTTAAAAGTAAACTTGGTAATCTATGGCCTGTGGGCCATCCTTAACAACAGTTTCTACATTCTTAAGGGATGTAAAAAATAGAAACTATCTGTGGCCTGCAAAGCCCAAATGCAAAAGTATATATTCAAAGAAATGGTTAAAATTTAGTTCCTCGGTGGTTCACACACTAAAACAAAAACGCCGCCCTCCAGCGCTTTTCTCTAGCTAACTGGATAAGCTATAGGGAAACTCTGGGGTACTTGCTGAGGTCCACCTTCAAGTCTCTTGGCTCTCAAGGTCAACTCATGCAGTTAGGAGGGAGGAAAACATTTGGGAAGCGATGACAAAGTGAAACTGGCTCCGCTGGATTGTATGACAATTCACCGATTATCATACAGACTACCTAATCTCTTCCAAATCATTCAGCAAACAGAGACCACATCTGTTTTTATGACACTTACTAGTTATTCTATGACAATCACCACACCAATAACTTACACATATATTTTCATTTAGTATCTTCCCTCCCATAGAACAGAAACTCCACAAAGGCTGAGATTTTTGTCTCCTTTCTTCACCAACAATTCTCCTATAGCCAGAAGAGGGTTTGGCACTTTGTAGGTGCTCAATAAATTTATCATCAATAAAATCACCCAGGAGCCCTGCAAAGTGGCGAACGCCTGTAACCCCGGCACCAGGGAGGCCAAGGCAGGAAGATCACCACGAGTTCAAGGCCGGCCTGGACTATTTAGCAAGACCCTGTCTCACTTCCCTCCCCAAATGCACCCTGGAAAATGAGCTCATCATTACAGAGACACAAAAAGAATGATTTGACCCATTCAACAGTGCCAAAGCTGGCACCTAAACTCATGCAGTCTGACTCTACAGAGTTTAACGCTGTATTTCTGTATGAAAATATGCCTAATGTTTGTTGCACTAACGAGTGAACACTACTGTGTTTGTTACTGAAACTAGAAGTGCTAATTTTAAAATTTTTATTCTCAGATGGATAATCCATGTGCTTTGGAAAAACGCACACAACTCACAATATCTTTCTGTACTCCTTTCTAACAAAAATACTACTTTTCCCAAGCAGTGTAATGATGCCATTTTGTCAAATAGAAAGTTTTTGTAAAACAAAATGTAACTGCAAAGCTTGCTGACAGTTAAATCCATTCATTTTTAAAGAAAAAGCTGCTGAATAAGTAACACAGTAGTAACTGCAAGTCGGAAACTGGGTAAAATATCAAAACAAAATGCATAAAAAGGAACAGGTGTGACAGTTACAAGTAGAAATAAAACCCACCAGAATGATCTCTATGCAGAAATACTGAGCTGTGCATGTAACAGGTGCTCAATACATTTCAGAAGAAATGAAAACAAAGGCCTTTGTAGGTTCTGTATAAGAAAAAGTCACAGGAAGCAAAAAGTATTTGGGGTAATAGTCTCTTCTAATGGAATAAAACACCCTGAGGAGGGTACAGATGTATCTCAGCTGTGGAGCACTAGAACCCCTGGACAGTGTTTTTTTTCTTTTTTGCGGAGGTGCGGGGGTTGCTGGGGATCACCCAGGAGTGGTCTACCACTAAGCTACATCCTCAACTCTTTTAATTGTGAGACTGGATCTTCCTAAATCTACAAATTGCCCCGGCTGGGACTGGAATTTAAGACCATCCTGCCTCAGCCTCCCAGAGTGCTGAGATTACAGGCATGCATCACCAATACATTTTGGGTTTTTGTTTTGTTTTGGCGCTGGGCATCGAACCCAGGACTTTACGCACGCTACCTAAGCAGCCACTCCATCACTGAGCCACATTCCCAATCCCCCAGGCCAGTCTTTCGACCAAACCAAGGAAATGAAAAACAGAACAGCACTGCCCATCACCCTGCCATCTTTTATCTAACCCTAAACAAGGATCCGCAACACCATCCCATCGCAAAAGACGGTACAAAGACAACGTCAAGGCCCGCCCAGCAAAAAACGGCCGCCGCGCCAAATTTAAGAGGACCTGGGCCGTGACCCCGCAGCCCCGCGCAAGCAGCCTCCGACCGCGCCAACACTAGACGCCTTAGCCCCACCCAGTCGGGGGCTCGCGCGCGGGAGCGCAGTCGGGCGCGCGTTAGCCACGCCCCCCGCTCCGCGGCCCGGAGCTCTGCAACCGCCGCTTCGGAGGGTTTGAAGCAAGAGCGGGAAAACCGCCGGGAAGGGAGGGGGAGGGGACAGCTAGCGGGTCGCCAGGCAGGAGGCCCCCGCGCGCCGGCGGGAAAGCAGGCAGTGCGAGGCGCGGACCTCGGCCCGGCGCGGCGGCCACCCTCGCCCGGCCCGCATTTACCAGCGCGAGCAGCGCAGCAGCTGCTCCAGGCGGGCGAGCGCGGCGCGGCTGTGGACCCAGGCTCCGCCGTCCGCCGCCGGCTCCATGGCGGGCGCGGGCCGCGGCTGGTTCCCGGAGCGGACTGTCGGCTGCCGGCTCCCCGGCATCGCCCCGCCGTGGCCGACTCCTGGGAGGGCGGGAAGCGGGCGGACTCCGGCAACGGCGGACACTGCGAAGACCACAACCGGACCCGGCCGAGCGGTTCCCGCGTCTGGGCGCGCGGGACGCCTGGGGGCGGGGCCGGGGCGCGAAAGCGTTGGAAGTCCAGGCGCGCGCGACCCGGGGGCGGGGCCGAGGGAGCACGCCGTTGGGCGGGGCGGCGAGGGCACGTCGCTGGCCGGGTGGGCGGGGCCGCGGTGGCGCGCCAGAAGTTGGCGGGAAAAGGATCGCAGCCGCGCTGCGCACGATGGGACGGAGTCAGGCGAGACTGCGTTCCGCGGTGTGAGTCTTTGGGCGCCACAGGTGAGTTTGACTGAAAGAAGATCGCAAATGGAGAAACTTTAGTTGAGCGTTATTTGTAAAGAGCTAACTAGATTCTGCTGTTTTGACTGCTGTTGGACTTTGAAAATCTTGCCCATTGAAGGTACCACTCACCTTTTTCCTAAAAAGGTAACTTTTTGCTCTGTCCCCTTCACTAGCTGTGGGATAAATACAAGAGAGTTTCTGTCTCGTTTTAACTAATTGTAAATATCTACACGAACGCATATTTTAAAAGTTCCGGTTCACTTTTAAACCAGGACCAGTAAGATTTGAAGCGTCAACTGCATAAGGACCCCGCCCCCGTCTACTACCAGGTCCTTGCCTTTTCCCCTGTCTTCTTCCTGAGTCTCACCTGCCACCCAGCTGCCTCGTCCTCAGCAGGGGTATTGCCTTAGCTTTCAAGCTGCTATCCACAGAACAACTTCGCCAGGGCTGGGTGGCTCCTGTAATCCCAGCTCCAGGCTGAAGCGGGAAGATGCCAAGTCCAAGGCCAGCCTGGGCAAGTTAGCAAGACTCTCAAAATAAGATTTTTTAAAAAGGGTTGAGGATGTAGCTCAGTGGTAGAACATTCGCCTGGCCTGACTTAGGCCCGGGTTCCAGCCCCAGTACCAGACAAAACCAACCAAAACACAGCAAAAACTCATTTTGGGAGTACATTAGTTAAAATCCTAAAGGTATTTTGCTACCCTCTGGTTAACATGGCCTGTACCATCCCTGCCAAACATTCTCCAGCTGTCACCGTCCCACGCTGAGAGAACTTTTCCTCCTGTCATGGAATTATATATACCTCACTGCCTCAGGGCTTCTGCCCAAAGGTTCATTTTAGAACCCATCTTTGGTCTACGGATCTCAGCTCAAACCTCAGTCCTGAGGTTTTCCTAGACCCTAACTGGATTCTGTCAGGTGCTTCATGTCAGCCGTTTGTATACATGTACATACACGTTTTTGTTAACCCCTCCCTGGCTCTAAATAGCTGCTCAGGATTTGAGTCACCTTACTACATATAAGCCAGGCCTGTTGTAAATACTTCCCAGTGTTATGTGCTTTTAGCCTCGGCAACACTGTGAAATAGGTATTAGTATCGATTATGGACTGAATATGTGTGTTTACCCCAACTTCATATAATGAAGCCCTACCCACCAGTTTGGTAGCATTTGGAGGTGGTTCCTTTGAAAAGTAATTAGGTTTAGGTAAGGTTAGGAGGGTAGAGCCCTCATAATGCCATTTGTACCCATAAACAGAAGTACTCGCTGGCTACCCAGGAAGATAGAACATGGGAGAAGAGGGCCCTCACCAGAACCCATCCAGGCTAACACCTCAATTTCCAGTGCTCCACTTCCAGACCTGTAGGACCTTTCTGTTAGGTAAGCCGCCAAAAGTAATGTTTTATTGTACCAGCCCCAACTAAAATACTGCCCTTTGCAAGAGGTGTCAGTGGCAGAATTTTAACCCAAATCTTTATTTTCCCATGGTTCCTCTAAATCGTAAAGGCTTCAGGAGTTTAAGTCACTTAACCAAAATCAAACACTTGATTAGTAGTAGAATGAGCAAAACTAAAGTCTCTTTTTTTTTTTCCTTCTTTTTTTTTTTTTTTTTTGCAGTGTTGTAGATCGAATCTAAGGCCTTCCACATGCTGGGCAAATGCTATACCACTAAGGCATATCCCCAGCCCCTAAATTAGCACCGATGTGTTTTAAATTAGGACTTACAAGATGTTTTAACTACACCTGTGATAGCACATGAACTAACCAAATACTTTTTTATAAAACTCAGGGGCACTCAAGAAATTAGTTCTTAATTACAGCATTAACCCCAGGAAGCCATAGCTTACTCTTTAGTGAGCCTCAGGAAATTCAAGCTCTAGAATACTTAAAAAGTTAAAATTTAGAGAAACTCTACAGTTTTGGTGGCGTAAATTGAGGAATTCAAATAGGTCTCACATAAATATGTGATTTATCTCATTTATCTCATTTATCTCAATTTAATCTCACATAAATACGTGATTTAAGTTTTAAGCTCTCTGAGCATTAGCTTCATTGTCTGCAAAATGGAGATATATGTATCACTTCGATTTTTGAAATTATTAAATGAAAATGAAATCACGTACATTATAAAAAATAAATGGTATGTAATACGAAGATGATTGTACATATATGTGCTTCTGTGTATACAACCAGTACTGTTAATGTTTTACTTACTAAAGAATAGTAAGTAAAGTTACTAAAGAATAACAACATTTTTATCAGATGCTTTTTTAATTAGGGTACAATTTGACTGTGGCCAGAGTAAATGAAAATGTCACATTTTGGTAGAATACTTTGGGGGCCAGACAATTGTAATTGGCCTATTCGTATACTATTAATTGTGGTGCAGATGTGATAAGTTCTCTTTCTTCTTAGTTTCCTGTTTTCCTTCCCTCTGCCATTACCTGATTGCTTCTCTCAATGGCTCACCACACTGTTGGCAGCTGTAATGGTGGCAGTAGTGAACTCAGAATAAGCAAGGTTACTTTCCCATCTGCAGTTTCCCATCCCATTCCTTTCCAGCCTTGCTCTGCTATAGCTCAAATTTCTAGTACTTTGCTTTTATAGAAATAGGTGTGTGTTTTTTAACCTTTAGCCCTGGATCATGAATTTGAAGAGCCAATTCCTTTTTCTGTGTTCGTGTGTGTGCATGTACACGCACATGCACATGTATGTGTATAAAAGATGGACAACCCTTCTAGGAAGCAGTACACCAACAATGTGTAAATTTTTGGAATTCTTAGGCTAGGGATGTAGCTCTGTGGTAGAACATATACACAAAGCCCTGGGTTCTATACCCAGCGTAAAAAGAAAAGGAAAAAAACTGGAGGAACTGTCCCAGCGAAATGGTAGTTCATCTGTAGACCTTATTAAAGCATTAGTTTACCACTTAACAATATCCCCCTCTCACTTTACAAAGGCCTAAATGGCATCTTATTTCCCTTTCAGAGTTTCTCTGCAAGGACGTCCTTTGGACGTAAAAGTTCAAGCTGTTGGTCAATTTTGCTCCTGCTGTATTCTTTTCCAATTAAGCAGTATTCTCTTTTTCTTTTCTTTTCTTTTTTTTTTTTTTTTTTGTGCTGGGAATTGAACTCAGGGCCTTGTGCTTGCAAGGCAAGCACTCTAACCACTGAGCTAAATCCCCAGGCAAGCAGTATTCTCAAACACCTTAGACTCTCAGAAGTATTCATCTTTCCCCAGAGTGATACTCTGGTTCTGAGAGTATTCTGAGAAATACAGATTAGCCTGCTTTACCCTGTTCCATCCTTCTCTCTCCATCCCCCACCCCCCACCCTGCAGTGATTCAGTTACCAACTGTCCATCTGTAACTGCTTTTCTGCCACAAAGACACTTCCAGCCTGGATTTCTTTCCTAATATTCAGGCTCAATATAA
>PVJO010033643.1:0-11867 GCA_004026905.1 Hystrix cristata
GAATTAGGCAAACCATCAAAAGAATTGAGACTACCACCCTGCCATAAAGAATGATAAGCTTGAGATATTCCTAGGTAAATGGAGCATCTGGAGACCATACTCTTAAGTGAAATAAATCAGACACACATGTTTAAATACTGCGTTGTTTCTCTGGTGTGAGAAACTGAAAGTGTAAATAAAGACTAAAATGTATTATATTGGGAAAGGGAAGAAAATGCCCAAATGGGAAAAGGAACAAGGGAGGGGGAAAGGAACAGAGGGACAAGAGAGATAAGAAATGGAAGGAAAAAATGGAAACAAAGCTTTCGTAAATAAGGAGGGGGGAGGGGGTGAAGGGAGGGGAGGGGAATGGGGAAAAAAGAAGCAACAAGATACATCATGTACAGGTACAAATCCCCTGTGATGAATGTTATCACTATGTACATCTAAAATGTACCATTAGGAAAAAAAAAAAAAAGAGTTGAGAATCAGCCTGGCCCAAAGAAACCCTTGGAATGGACTCCTAAATTTTTTTTCCTACATCTGCTACTACTCATTTTTTTAAAAGAATTGAATTGTGGTAAAATATACCTGAAATTAAATTTATATTTGCCTTTGAGTATGTTAAATGTACAATAAATCTCCATAGCCTTTCCAATTTGAAAAATGCTGCTCTATGCCTACTAAATAATAACTATTCATTTCCCTCTCCCTGTAGGGCCTGACAACCACCTGGCCACTTCACATTTCTATGAATTTGACTTTTCTAGATATGTCATATAAGTGCACTGATACAGTATTTGTCTTTTGCTCATGGGTTTGTTTCACTTAATATATCTTCAAAATTCGTCCATGGTATAGAATGTGTCAGTATTTCCTTTCTTTTCAAGGTGGAATAATGTTTCATTTTATGTCTATACTGCATTTTGTTTATTCATTCTTCTGTTGATGGATACTTGAATTGCTCTCACCTATTGGCTATTTTGAATAATGCTACTCTGCACATAGGTGTTCAGGTGTCTCTTTGGGAACCTGTTTACAATTCTTCAAAACATATACTTAGAAGTGGGTGTGGTGGTGGACACCTGTAATCTCAGAATTGAGGAGGTTGAGGCAGGAGGACCACCATGAGTTCGAGGCCAGCCTGGGGTACATAATGAGTTCAAGCTCAGCCTGAACTACATAGCAAGACCCTGCCTCAAACACACACACACACACACACACACACACACACACACACACACACACGCTTAGATCAAAGTGCTAGATTGTATAGTAATTATGCATTTAATTTTTAAAAGGAACTATTAATATTTTCATAATGATGGCATGATTTTTCATTCCTACTTACAGTGCACAGAGATACCAGTTTCTCACATCCTAGCCATTACTTGCTATTTTTTGTTTCTTTCCTTCTTTTCTTTTTGACATCAGTCATCATAATTGTTGTGAAAGTGATATCTTATTGCACTTCCCTAATGATTAACGCTAAGCATCTTTTCATTTGTATATATTCCAAATCTTTTATAAATTTTAAAAGTCATTTTATTTTTCATTTTTAATTTGTAGCAGTACTTCATGCACTCTGGATATTAATCCCTTATGTTATATGATATATAAATCGTTTTTCTCCTTTCCATAGTTCCCCTTGTTATTCTCTTGACTGTGTCTGATGCACAGTTTTTAATTTGGATGTAGTCCATTTTATTTTCTTTCACTTTTGTTGCCTGTGCTTTTGATGTGATAGCTGATATATCTTCATTTTCAAAGTCACAAAGCATTTAACTTACATTTTCTTTCAAGAGTTTTATAGTTTTAGGCCTTATGTTTAGGTCTTTGATCTAGTTTGAGTTTATTTTTTTGTATGTCGTAAGGTAAGGTCCAACTTTATTCCTTTGTATATGAATATCTGTTTTTCCAACACCAGATTTTGAACAGACTGGTCTTTCTTCCATTGGCTGCTCTTGGTGCCCTTGTAAGGTCATTAGACCATGTACGTGGAGGTTTGTTTGTGGCTTCTGCACTCTATTCCATTGATCTGTATGTGCCTAGAGGGCAGTACCACATGTTTTGACTACTGTAACTTTGTAATACATTTTGAAATTAGGAAGAGTGAGATGTCCAAAAAATATTTTAAATTGTTTTGACAGTTTGTGTTACCTTGAGATCTCATTTGAATTTTAGGATAGCTTTACCTCTGCAAAAAATAGCATTTTAAGATTTTGACACAGATTACATTAAACCTGAAAATCATTTTGGGTAGTACTGACATCTTAACAATGTTAAATCTTCCAATATACGAACATGGGATTATATTTTAACTTATATGTGTCTTCAATTTCTTTTAGCAATATTTTATAGTTTTCCATATATAAGCCTTTCACTTCTTTGGTTAGATTTATTTGTGAGTGTTTTGTGAGTTTTTAAAAATAATATTGTAAATGGAGTTGCCTTTTAAAATTTCATTTTCAGATTTTCGTTACTGGTATATGAAAACAGATTTTTGTGTCTTGATGTTGTATCTGTCAACTCTGTTGCATTTGCTTATTATTTCTAAAGGTTAATAATCTTCAGATTTTTCTACATGTAAGATCATATTGTTTACAACCAGAGATCATTGTGTATCTTTCTTTCCAAATTGAATGACATTTCTTTTTTTCTCTTGTCTGATTGCTCTGCCTAGGACAAAGCCAGTATCTTTATCTTTTTTGTGATCTTAAAGGGAAAGCTTCCAGTCTTTCAGCTTTGGGATTGATGTTTTACCCTTGAGCATACTACTCATTTTTCCATTTGGTCTTATTTTGAAAGACAGTGAATGTTTTAATCACTCAAGTATGAAGTGAATGTTTTAATCACTCAAGACAATTCAGAGTAATGCTGTGATGTCCCCAGTAAAATTTATATATTTTTTCATTTTAATCTACCCATTAAATGGTTGAAGAAAAGTGTGGAAGGTAGGCATAACCACGTTGATAATTTTTCTGGTGTTCTATTTGTTTTTTAGTAGTACATGTTTGCAACATACGATGAATACATTCATCATGGGGACTTGGTAAATGTGCACATCACATCTGACTCCTTTTACTTCTTCCTCTGCCCTCTCTCCTTCTCCTCTCCATCTCTAGATTTTCATCCCAGACTCAAAAGGCCTCTCTCTCTATTTTATTGTATGTCTTTTATTTTGCTTTTGAAATAACTTATACTTTGGGTTTCTCATTTAAAAAACCCATGAGATATTTAAGCTTCTGTGTCTGATTTATTTCATTAAGGCTTATAGTCTCAAGGTGCATCCATTTTCCTACAAATGACTCAAATTTATTCTTTTTTATGGAAGCCTAGTACTCCATTGTGTATATATACCACATTTTTTTTCCCACTTATTTGTCAATGGACCTATAAACTGCTTCCGAGATTTAGCTATTATGAACTCTGCTGCTGTAAACATGCGTGTATGCACATCAGTGTGATAGGATGTCTTTAATGCTTTCTGGAAAATATCTAGAGAAATAGCTGGATCAAATGGAATTTCTGATTTTAGTTTTTCTAGAAATCTCTATATTGTTTTCTAGTTTACACTCCTACCAACAATGTGGAGGGGTAACTCTCCCCTTCCCACAGTCTTACCAGCATTTGTTGTTAGTTGATTTTTTGATAGCCAATCTTTCTGGTATAAGATGAACTCTCAGTGTGGTTTTAATTAGTATTTCTCTAATGGCCAAACATGTTGAACATCTTTTCATGTACATATTGGCCATTTGTATTTCTTCTCCTGAGAGGTGTCTATTTCAATTGCCCATTTTTGATTGGGTGCGTATGTTGGGGGGATATAAAATTTGAGTTCTTTATATTTTCTAGATATTAGTCTTCTGTCTGAGGAGAAGCTGGTAAGCTTTTTTCTCATTCTGTAGGTTATCTCTTTATTATTGTTTCCTTTGCTATACAGATTTTTAATTTGATATAATCCTACTTGTTTATTATTTGTATGATTTGTGGTGCAGTTGGGGTTCTGTTCAGAAAGTCTTTGTCTATGCCTATGTTTTCAAGAAGTTTGCCTAATTTATCTTCTAGAAGATTCTTTCTGTTTCAATATCTAGGTCTTTGATCCATTTTGATTTTATTTTAATGCATGGTGAGATATATGAATCTAGATTCAATCTTCTACATGTGAATAATCACTTTTTCCATCATCATTTGTTAAAGAGGCTGTCTTTCCTCCAGCATATATTGACTGCTTCGTGAAGACCAGGTGTCTGAGCATCCTGGGTTGTTTCTGCATCCTTTCTTCTGTTCTATTGATCTGCATACCTGTTTTTGTGACAGCATTAATGCTGTTTTTATCACTGTATCTTTATAATATTGCTTGAGATCTGGAATTGTGATGCTGGTTGCTCTACTCTTGTTGTTCGGGATTGCTTGGGTCTCTTCTGTCTCTTTATAAATTTTAGAATTTCTTTTGGTCCTGTGAAGACTGCTGTTGTTATTTTGATTGGGATGACATTAAATATATGTATCAGTTTTTGTAATACAACCATTTTGATAGTATTCCTTCTACCTACTCAGGAAGAGGAGACGTCTCTCCATTTTTCTGGTGTCCTCTTTGATTTCCCTTTTCAGAGTATCACAGTTTTTGTTCTATAGGTCTCTCACTTCCTCGGTCAAGTTAATACCTAGGTATACAATTTTTTGAAGCTATTATTGAATTACATTTTCTTAATTTCCTTGTCAGTGTGTTCACTGTTGGTGTACAGGAATGCTACTTAATTTTTTGTGTTGATTTTAGTATCTTGCTACATTGCTGAATTTATTTATTAGTTCTGTGAGTCTTTTTGGTGAAGTTTTTTTGGTCTTTGATGTATAGGATCATGTCATCTGCAATATGAATAGTTTGATTTCTTACTTTTCTATACGTACCCTTTTTATTTCTTTCTCTTGCCTGATTGCTCTGGCTAACATTTTGAGCACTGTATTGTATTGAACTGGAGTGCTAAGGGTGGGCAACTTAGTCTTCTTTCTGATTGAAGGGTAAAAGTTTTCGGATTTTCCCCATTTAGCATGATGTTGGCAGTAGGTATGTCAGAAATGTTTTCTTTTTTTATCAGATTGAGATAAGGTTCTTTTCTGCCAATTTGCTTTATGATTTTTATTATAAATAACTATTGAATATTGCAAAAGGCATTTTCTGTGTCTATTAAGATGACTGTGTTGTTTTTAATCCTTGCTTCTGTTTATGAGATATATTACACTTACTGATTTTGTATGATGAACCATTCTTGCATCCTTGGGATTAAGCCAATTTCGTCATGATGTATGATCTTTTTAATGCTTTGTTGTATTCTGTGTGTCACTGTCTCATTGAGGATTTTTTGCATCTATGTTCATTAAAGAGATAGCATGTTCTTTCCTTTTATTTTTTTTCTTTTTTCTTTTCTTTTTTTTTTTTTTTTTTTTTTTTTTTTTTTTTTTTTTTTTTTTTTTTTTTTTTTTTTTTTTTTTTTTTTTTTTTTTGTTAAACCCTCATTTGGTTTTGGTATAAAAGTAATGCTAGCTTCTGGGAATGAGTTTGGAAGTGCTCCTTCCCTTTCAATTTCATAAAAGAATTTGAGGAGTATTATCATTATATTTTCCCTGAAGTTCTGGTAGAATTCAGAAATATCTGCTGGGTCCTGGGCTTTCTTTAGTTGGTAGGTATTTTATTACTGGCTCAATTTCTTTGCCTGTTATTAAACGAGTAAGTGTTTGGTTTTTTTTGTCTTCTTGGTTCAGTTTTGGTAATTCATATGTGTCTAGAAATCTGTTCATTTCTTCCAGATTTTCCAATTTATTGGAGGACAGGTTTTTGAAGTAGTTATTTAGTATATGTGCTGCTAAAGCGAGCACAGAAGTAGTTATTTATATTCCTCTGTACTTTGGGGCTATCCATTGGGATTTCACTTTCCCTTCTAATTGCCTTGATATGGGTATTTTCTTTTATTCTTTTGGTAAGTTTAGTTAGGGGTCTAACTATTTATCCTTTCAAAGAACCAGCTCTTCATTAATTCTCTGTATTTTAAAACCTCAATTTCATTAATTTTCACTTTTATCTTTATAATTTTCTTCCTTGCACTAGTTTTGGTTTGGATGGTTCTTATTTTTCCAGGACCTTGAGGTGCATCTTTAGGTTATTTTCTTTGGGTAGGGGGTAGAATTGCTCTGCTTTTTTGATGTGGGCATTCACAGCTACAAATTTTCCTCAGAACCTCTTTCATTGTGTGTCACAGGCTTTAGTATGTCGTGCTAGCATTATCGTTGGATTCTAGGATGTGTTTGATTTCTTCTGTGACCCATTTATTATTCAGTAGTGTGTTGTTTAATCTCCATGTGTTTACATAATTTTTATGATTTTCTTTGCCATTGAGTTCTAGTTTCATTGCAGTATGGTCTGACAATATGCATGAGATTATTTTCATTCTTTTTTATTTAAGCAAACTTTATGGCCTAGTATGTGGTGTATTTTGGAGAAAGTTCTGTGTACTGCAGAGAAGAATGTGTATTCTTCATCTCTCTCTATATATCTATTAAATCCATTTGGTTGACGGTTTGGCTCAACTGTGATGTTTCTTTATTTTTTTTGTCTATTGCTCTTTCTATTTGTGATAGTGGGCTATTGAGTTCACCACTATAATTACGGTAATGTTTATCTGATCTTTTATGTCCAGTAGTATTTGTCTTATGAAGTTGGGTGTGCTGGTATTTGGGATACATATATGTATGGGAGATACACACACACACACACACACACACACACACACACACACACACAGACAGAGTTGTTATTTTCTCTTGTTGAATTGTTCTCTTTGCCAGTGTGTAGTGACTGTCTTTGTCTCTTGATCAGTTTTTGCTTGACATATACTTTATCTGAAAATAGGATAGCTATTCCTGTTTGTTTTCACATTCCTGTTGCATGAAAACTTGTTTTCCATTCTTTGAATTTTAATCTTTGGGCTTCTTTAAAGATTGTGTTTCTCGTATGCAACATACCTTTGAGTTTCATTTTTTGATTTATTTTGTCAATCTGTTTCTCTTGATCAGGGAGTTGAAACCATTTACACTGAGAAATATTGCGAAAAAGTGTTGACTGATTCCTGTCTTTGTGTTGTTTTCCTATTGATGATTCCTTTATTCCCCTTTTCTTAATTGCTCAGCCTGCTTGCTGTATTTATTCTAGTAGGCTCTTTGGTATTGATATCTTCATTGTTTCTGTCTGGAATATTCTTGAGTGTTTTTGTAGTGTTGGTTTGATAGTTATGAATTTCTTAAGGTACTCTTTGTTGTGGAAGGTTCTAATTTCTCTATCAATTTTGGAAGATAGTTTTGTAGGATATATTAATCTGGATTAAAGTTGTTTTCTTTTAGGGCTTGAAAAACTTCCTTCCAAGCTCTAAGGTTTCTGTTTACAAATCTGCAGTAATTTTAATAGATTTGCCTTGTTGCTTTTTTCTGACAGCTTTAAAAATTCTGTCTTTGTGGTGGACTTCTGGGATTTTGATGATGATATATCATGGAGAAGTTCTCTTTTGATGGTGACTGTTTGGGGTTCTATATACCTCATTTACTTGTGTTGTAAATTCTTTTCCCATATTTGGAAACTTTTCTGCTATGGTTTCTGTAAACAGATTTTTTTATGCCATTTGTGACATATTCTTATTTTTCTCTAATCCCAATTATTCCTTAGGTTGTCTTTATGTCATCTACTAGCAGCTTGGTTCAGTTTTTCCATGATCTATTATTGTTTTTAAGGTCTCTTCTAGTATACAGTCATGTGTATCAGCCCTATCTTCTGGTTCTGGTGCTTTCTTTTCACATTGGTCATTTCTGCTGCCCACACTTTCAGCAGAATTTTTTTATCTCCTGGATTTCTGTTTGGTACCTTTTCATGGACTCTATCTTTGCTAAGCTGGTTGTTTATATTTTGTATCATTTCAGTTAGCCCAAGTAGCTTTTTGTGTCTTCTTTAAGCTTGCTTATCATTTTGTTTATTAAATTCATTATCTGTTTAGTTATATCATCTTTGAGCTCACCAAACACCTTATTGATCTGTTTTTGTTTTTTTTCTTCTTTTATCCTTTCATATAATTTAAACTTTTGATTTTTGTTTTCTTCCCCATCAATGCCCAGGGGTTCATCTTTGGGAGCATTAGGAGTTTTTGCAGGCACTTTGTTGCCTTGTTTACTAATTTTTTCCAGAGTGTGAGTGTGTGTGTGTGTGCCCATGTGCATGTGCACACATACTCACACATGCACATTGAGTTCTGAGGAAAGATTCTAAAGCATACAAGCTACATTGTTGCTGTGGTTTAGCTGTGGCTTGGGGGTGTGCCCCTTAAAGTCAGTGTGCTAGAAGCTCAATCTTCAGTTTGGCAATATTGAGTGGTGGTAGAACTTTTAAGAAATTGGACTTCATGCAGGGTTAGGCCACTGATCTTGCTGCCCTGAGAGTAGATTAATATAATTTTTGTGGAATACCAATTAGTTCCTGACGGAGAGAGTTATAAAAAGAAAAAGGCTGATGCCTTCCTGGTCTCTGGCTTCCTGTCTGGCCACATGATCTATTCTGTGCATGCATCCACCATTGTGAAGTCACCCATTATGAGGTACCCACCAAAACCAAGCATCAGTTGATGACATACTCTTTGATTTCCAGAACTTTGAGCTAATCAAAGCTATTTCCTTTACAAATTACACAGCCTCAGGTATTTTGTTATAGCAACAGAAAATGAGCTAAGACAATTTGTACTCCCAAGAAAGTCTCTCAGAACTTTTTGTATTGTTCAAAGGTATAACATATTATTGTGATTAATACAATACAAAATATTTACTTACTGAAGATCTTCTGAAGTCAAAACATTGGGCAACAGTTCAATTAGAACTTTATTTACATTGAATTAATTAGAAATTTGTTATAATTGTAAGAAAGTTAAACAGGCTTATTTTTAGTTTTATCTAGGCATTTGGATATATAAATCTAAGTTTACTATTGGCTGTGGCAACTGTGAAACAATACATTTAGCTAATCTGAAATGGCATTTTTAAGTCCTATTCCTTTCTTGAGTTTTATAACATGTTGGCAAGGGAATTAATCACATATATATTTAGGAGTATATATGTATATTTGCACACATGTGTATTTTTCTCTTTATATATATACACACACATATATCTCCATATACATGTATTTAAGGGTTTATTAAATATTTGACTATTGTAAAATTATAACTATCTTGGTGCATTTGCTTTTCAAGAGAACACTGCTGTTTTGACCAAACTTGAACATTCATTGAAATGTTCCTGTCCCTTTAGGGCAAAATATTTATACACGCAGGCATGCACACGTGAGTATGCATACACACACGCACACACACACACACACAGAGGAAGAGGTAGACAGCTGTGTACTAAGGCAAGTAAGAATGTTATGAAAAATATGTCAGCAAAATACTCTTTAATAAAATTAAGTAGTTGAAAGAAAAAATATGTTACATTCTTATTCCCTAAGCTGCATTTGGTAAGGAAATAAATAACAAGTGGCACAAATTGCATTTACTTCACACCCCCAGTGTAGAGCCAGCATTAGGAATCTCTGCCAAAGGATGGTTTATGTTAAAGATGAGTTATTGCTGAATGTGGACTTATGTAAATGTTGGAAGAAAGCCCTAGACAGTTACTTCTGACGACTGGGATCATCTCTAAGTTACTCTTTTCTAGTTTTTCTCTGCTTGAGAAGAAAATGATAGTGAGGGAAATTTTTCTTTGATGGATTTATTCTGATTCAAAAACCATAAAACAAAGAGCTGTCTCATGTTCCCTATTAGAGGGAAAGAAATGAAAGATGGAGATTTATTAGGTTACTTGATCATACTGTGAGGGGCTGGAAGGGCTTTGGATTTCCAAGAGACCCAAGTTTCTTTGCCCTAAACATACCCTCTGTGTTTTATATTCGGTAGTAAAATATGTGAACAGTGTGCTGGGGAAGGCACAATTTCCTGTCCATCTGTGCTGTGCTACCAGTCATCACCCACAAGCTCAGAGTGTGTCTCCCTCAAAGATAAATAGTCCTTCATCTGAGAAAGGCTGCTATAGCACTCCGGCATGTGGTTATTTGAATAAGAACAGAGTGATAAAATTGTAATTGGGAAAAGGGACTAGGGAATCAGTTTTATAGACTCTAGAGGTAAAAAAACAGAAGAGAACTCTCTGGGATTCCCAAATAATTTTAACCAATGGCCCGATTTAATGTATTGAGCCATCAGAATTGCCTATGAATCATTCAACCTTCTTTTTTACAGGGACTCTTTTCTGCCATTAGTGAGACCAGGCATATTCTGATATTAATGGCCTAAGTTTCTGTCGTTTCAAAGAGGAAAAGGGGGTGTTGTACTCCTCCAACATGTTGGCGAGAGCTAGCCCCAAAGAACTATACATACACTGATATAATTGAAGTCTGTTAATGGATGATAAAATCAAAGCACAATGGAAATGTCATATTTAAATTATGAAGCATGGGTCTAAATAGCAAGCAAATTTTCTTGTGCTTTAGAAATTGCTAATCTGTAGGGTGATCAGATTTGTTCTTGTTCTCTCTCACACTCATCCCTGCCCTTTCACATTTCCAAGGTCATGGATCTTTACTGAATGTGGTTAGGAGCCACCAGAAATTGTGCATCATAGTTTACCAAAGATGAACACTTCCTTTCTTCAGAGGGGTCTAGGAAAAACTGGGATGGAACGGACATTTCTTTTTTCCCCTTACGCAACGAGCATCCTCTGAATCAGCTCCCTGGGTTGGAACTGAAAAGTTAAGGCACTCTCAGAAAGGACTTACAGGAATAACCCAACCTACAATGTATTACATGTAGCAATTTGTAATTTATACATTTTGTGATTATAATTTCTGCTAATCTGGACTCTTTATTCTTTGATACAATTGAAGCCTCTTCAAGACTGGGTTTTCCCTAAGAGTGCTCTTCATAGATGCATCTTCTGCTTGTTAATTAACTCTTGCCTCAGATCATCAATTTTCCACATGAACCATTCTCTTCAGCTCACTCACATACTGCTTATCTCTGCAAAAGTCCACTTCTAGACAGGTGGAGATGCTGTCCTTCTCAACCTTTGGTGGAAAACATGAAAGAAATACTTAGATAGCTTCTCCTCAAATGGAGTCACAGCCTGCTAGCCAAGGACCAAGGGACAACTATGAAAGAGCAGTGTACTCACTACTTGTAGTTTAGTGGTTTAAAAGTAAGTTTCTTATTCCTGCAATGACTTTTCTCCTGGAAGCTATTCTAAGCTGTGGGTAGAAAGGTTCACTCTTCCCCCAAACAGCCTTACTCTTTTTTTTTTTTAATTTTATTTTATTTTAAACCAAGAACATGTATTGGTACATTTTATTTTAAACCAAGAACATGTATGGTCACACTCATTACATTTATTCTGTACCTATACACGATGTATCTTGGTTCTCCCCCCTCTCCCCCGCCCCTCCCATCTGCTCCCTCCCTCTCTATTTACAGCAGGTTCATTCATCATTTTCCATATTTTCTCTTTCCCTTGTTGCCTTTCTGCTTTTCCCCTTCTTTCCTTCTAGTACTCCTCTCCTCTGCACACCATCCTCCTTTTATATAATATCTATTACACCTCTTTGTCCTTGTTTACAGTTATGGTTTCTCATATCAGAGAAACAATTCGATGTGTGCTCATGAGTGTCTGATTTATTTCACTTAAGAGTATGTTCTCAAGGAACATCCATTTATATACGAATGACTCTAGTTTATCCTTTTTTATGGCAGTGTAGTACTCCATTGTGTAGAAAAACCACATTTTCTTTAGCCATTCGTTGGTTGTTGGGC
>PVJO010033644.1:0-11858 GCA_004026905.1 Hystrix cristata
GAGGAGAGTGACTACCTTGAATGCTGGAATCAAGAAGCTCCAAAACCAAATTTCCATTTGCCAATCATCATAAACACAGACAAGAAAATTTTGATTTTATCTTCCAGTATGATTTTTTGGTTATTTGAATAAATATGTCTGTAAATCTCTTGAGTAGCTGGGAAAACTCTTAATGCATACAGAAGTAAGGAAAACCCTTGTTTAACTGATATCCCGCAGCAGAAAGAAATATATGCATGAATCTGAAGATCGAGAGTAACAGAAAGAGAGAGAACCGGGTAAAGTTAAGTTACTGCCATTGAGAGCTTGTGCTAGACAAGAAATATTTTACATCCCTCGTGTATAATTATCCATTTCTTTCTCACTGCAGCACTATGAGATAGAAACCCACTTTAAAAATGAGACCAGGAGAGATTAAGTAACTTGCCCAAGGACACAGAGGTGGAAAGTAGCAGGTCAAGACCCTCAGTTCCAGTGTTGCACTTTTAACCTACATACTCCACTACTGCAGAAAACTGTGTGGTGTGTGAGGGAGCCCTGTCTGGGAGCCTTCCATCCAAGTTTTCAGTGAGGCTTGGAGAAATGGGCTTTTACTAGGAAAATCTAAAGAACTGAGGTTTGAAGCTAGATTTGATGTGAGACAAATGAAGGAGAACAAATGACAAAATGGAAGAGAAGCCCAAGGTGGTCTTAATATGGGTTACCTTTTATCCTTTAGTCCTTGTGGAAGAGATAATTTGAACTTTCCATTCTACCTTTTCTTTGTGAAAAGTTAAATAGGCTGTCTTCAGACGAAGGTATATCCATATGTCCTCCATACTTCTATTTTATTTTATTTTGGGGATGTGCAAGGGATCAAACTCAGGGCCTTGTGCTTCCTAGGCAAGCACTCTACCACTGAGCTAAATCCCCAACCCTAGTACTCCATAATTTTAAACAAATGGAAAATCACCTAAATCCCATTGTGAAGCCATCCAGGTTATCTATTAAACATAAATTTATGAGTGAATACATTTCACTTGAACAGCCAAATTAGGACCTTTGAGGTGTACAAAATATTTCAATTTAGAAGACTCATTCTACATTGGGCAGCCCTATTGTTACTAGATTCAGGGTCTAATGGGATCAGTGAGGATTTCAGCTGCACCAAGTCACATGGTGATTCATCGTGAGGGATTTAATCAGACAGAAGCAAAACTGCAAGGGCAGGCCTTTGCTTTACACGGGATATGGGACTGTGAGATTCTGATGCAAAAAAAAAAAATGTGTTCACTATGTTTCACCTCCTTGGAATCTGAAGAAAAGATGGAGAGTACTCGTCCTTTATCATAACATGGAGTTCAGCTGTAAGACAAAAATGCAAACTAAGCTTCAAATTGGATTGGTTAACACAAGAAATTTGGGATAGACCCACTGACTAGTGGTTATGACAAAGTTGATTTAATATCAGTCACTAACAGACAAAAACTAGAATAAACAAAGCTCAAGATTCTAAAATTGATGTATGTCAATTCTTCTGTTAAATTTCATGCTATAGCCTATTAAGACTGAAGTGGATCCAAATATATCAGCATTGAAAATAAATATATATGCCCATTTAATCTTAAAAGACTATCGCACCTGCCCAAATCATTCCTATCTTCCTGTCATCTAGACAGGAAGTTTACATTCTTCAGTTAGGAGAATAATTTAAACAGAAAAGATTAAGAAAATTTAATGAAGAATATTTGCTTTCTGCAGGATTGAATAGAAAGACTAAGGGAGAGGTTGGGGGGAAATGACAAAAGCAGCAAGGTAGAAGAACACTCATCTGATTCCAGATATGCATCTAGAACTAACAAGTGGATTGGTATTTCACCATGTTATGAAGGAAAACTACTCACTTTATAATTGCTAGTAAGAGACAACCTTTGATAAGAAAATGAAATGTAACTGATTTAATCAGCACAGAATTCCAATCCTTCTGCAATAAATTTTCAATTCCTCATCTACCCTCAATAGATTAGGAGACTTTTCTTCCCCAGTGTAACTGACCATGGGAATTATATTAAAATCTGACCAATTACAATGAGATCAAGTTAAATACTGAAGGTAGATTATATGGGGTATCATTCTCAAATCAGCAAGACTCTACCAACGTTGATTTAATAACAGTACCCTGTTTAGGGTACATGTTTGTATCCATCTAAATAAACGCACACACAAACACCATATGAATTCTGCAAAGTGCAGACGAGAACCCATACTTAATAAGCATTTGAACGATTGTTTAATGAGGATATTCTTCGCTTGTTTTCCTCTTTCTTACAAAGTCAGGAGTTTGATACTAGATGTGTGGTGGGGTCTTTTGGTATTGCCTTTGGCACTCTCACTAAATGCAGCAGTCAATAAGCAGCGTTCACCTGACTTCATGCCACCTTATGTTTCTTAAACATCTTCCTGCCATAGTTTCGTGTCCGGCTCTGTACTCTCTAGTTCTGTCCTCAGCGTCGACTGACTTTGCACCGGTAACAAGCACTTGGCCACGCATGTGTAACCTACTCGAGCATCGCAGAGCTACAGCCCGACATGCAGTGATGGTGTTTCAGAGCCACGGGACAGACATGAGTTGTCAATGCACATTCACTCCTGACCACTGCACAGTACACACGGGAGGCAACATTAGAGCAATTAGGATTGCAGATTCGGCAGCTTTCCAAGAGCTGCCACATTAGGTTAAGAACTGAGGATTACAGAAGACCAAATGTTTCTGTTTCAGCTCCAGAGGATTAATTTTTTTCTCCTTTTTAAATTTGGCAAAGGAAGATGTCTAAATCTGAAAGCAGAGAGACACTACAGAATTATAACTGATACAGCCAGTGAGTCACCATAAAAGTAACAGTCTATATAGTCCTTCTTTGAGACTTGAAAATTGGAAGTGATCAGGTGTTGTTCGATTTCTAACCGAGAGTTTGATGTCCCAGATCTTTTAGAATATGAATCTTCTACCCCAAGAGCCCAAATTGCTTTATCAAAGAGACTATGGGAAATTGTAAGTAGCTTTTTGCATCAATAACTTCTTTATTTCTAGCCTTAAAGCTGTATGTCCTAATGTGCACCAATTTAAAACTCCAGGCGGTTAGCTATGTTACAGCCAGTTTAAGCAGATGGATTTAGGAGAATCAGAGTCAAATATATATCTTCTCAGAATTTGGCTTCTTTATTCACTCATGTTACTATTCCAGGGAGAGCCGAATTATTAAAATTGTTAAATGCTTACTCATTTGCAAAACTCTGTGGTTGGGTTTCCTTGCTCCACCTTATGAGTAGAATTACTAAAAAGGTGAGACTGTTGTGGTTGAGGGAATTAAAATATTCTCTAGGATCTATAACTTTTTCCTGCCTGTCTGGAACACACGTGAGTGTGTACCCAGGACAGACCAGAGGTTGGTATGGCCTTGGAGGCATCCGAGCAGCAGCTGCAGGATCAACAGAGAAGCTAAGTGCAGAAATATGCAGAGTTCAGGGGATGCTGACAGTCTGTTGCTAGAGTTAAGTCCCGTGGGCGGGAGCCTGGCTTTGGGGAACTAACTAGGAGGGTGAGTCCTTGGACCAACGAGTAGATGCAAAGTCAAGACCAGACTCTGGTACCCTGAGAAAGTGTAGAGGTTATTAAGATAGGGTGTTAGGTCCAGAGAGAAAGGAAGGGAAAACTTTAAGTGGAACTGGGACTAAAGCCGGGAAAAGATTCATGGATGAGTTAATATCAGAAATAACTTGGGCGAATGGAAAATCAAATAGGCCTGCTTTCAAGGAAGAGTATGTCATGAGACCCTTTAAAAAATACCGAGTGTCTAGTTATGTAGTCATTCTTGTTGGACTCATTTGCTGTAATTATTTAAGTGTAATGTTACGTCTTATAAGAACATTAAATTCTAAAATTTGCCTACAGGTTAAGAACCACTGTCTTAGTTACTTTCATCATTGGTGGGACAAAATATCCAACACACTCACCTTACAGGAGGACAGATTTATTTTGGCTCATAGTTCATACGGGTTTCAGTCCATCCTCGGCTGGCTCCAAGACAGGACAGCATGGCGGAGGAGAACCACTCCTGACAGGGCAGTGGAGAAGCAGAGGGAGAGAGAGAAATAAGGCCGGACAGGGGAGGGAGATTTTCACTCCCAGGCCACGCCTTCAGTGACCTTTCTCCTTCCACCAGGCTCCACCCTCAAAGTCACGGTTAGCTATAAACTCATCTGTGGACTAATCTGCTGGTGGTTGCATGTCTGCATGACTCAGTCACCTCCCAAAAGCCCGATCTATGAGCACATGAGGCTTTGGGGGACATCTAGATATAAATCACGCTACTACCTGTATGAGGTCTACAACCGTGTCCTCCCCAACCTTCCGTATGTCACCTACAGAGAAATCCTCGTGCATACAGAACTCGAGAGTGTAAGTTGCACTACAGAAAAGAACAACAGGAAAGTCTCTGTACGGATGCTAAGATGTTGGAATCCTTGAACAATAAGATAATTGGCAGATCTCTCTTGGCAACTACACAGTGCAGAAAAAGTTCTCTCCTGGTGTCTAGCCTGCCCACGATTGTGAAGCTTCTATGACTTGAGCATATACATAAATTGTAGTCTTTTAAATAATTAAATAAGAAAATAAAGTTGTGTCTTACAAGGAATCAAGAGTCGACAGAAAACCTAAGTAATAGAATTCCAATATAATGTACAAGTTCTAGTGACTCCTTTTATTTCATTAAAAAAGTTATAAAATAGTCATGGTTCATTGGGCTACATATATTAGAAATATTAATTAATTTAATCTTACCAGAAACCCTAAAAGTTAGAAATTAGAAATTATTGTGTCCATTTTGCAGATAGAAATACTGAGACTCAGAAAAGTTAATTGACCTAAATCTATACATAATTTAAATGAAATCCTACCTGCCTCTGCAGACATTTTTATTTCCCCCACAGATATGTTTCAATGTTAAGTTACATTTTTAGAAGAACTGTCACAATGACTTAAAAAGAAATAGGTTTTCATGGGAAATAGATCCAAGAAGATTTACCATGGTACTTGCAGTGAATAGATCAGTCTGACTTAGAAATAATTTCATAACTCTTGGATATTTTTCCCCAACTTTGTAGAACCAAATCAGCAAAGAAATCAGTAGATGCCAGAACTCTCAGCAATGAAAGAGGTCAATCATCTATCTGGGTTTCAAATAATAACAATGATTCAAAATGAAATGAAGCAAGATTATTTTCCAGGGACATAACTTTCCATCCCTCTTAATATCATTCAGTTAATTAATAGAAGAGAGAACTAAGCTCCTAATTTTTAATTGCTAATTTAGTACTGTTTTCCACTATGCCAATCTGCTTCTAGGCAAAATCCACATGAAAGCAATATGAAATGATTAAAACTAGTTAGAAATGGTGTAGATAAGATTCTTGCCTTTGGGAAATGTAAGTAGAGGGTCAGAAAATATAAAGTGATTTCTTTTGAATATTGTTTGTTGGGATTGAACTTTCTGACTTGTGTTGAGCCCACTCTTTGTGTTTTGTTTGCTACTTTGTATTATTTTTTTATTTTTTTGAGGGGAGTCTATTCTTCTCTTAAGCTCTGTACAAATGTAGAATTCTATGTTCTTTTCAAAAATATGTAGACTCACATTAGGTCTACTGACATGATTTCATCCATCCAGCAAAATCACATGACTAACACATGGCTCTGGAGTCCCAGTACCAGGAGTCCTTCATGAACTGAGCTTCTCTTATGGTTTGTGTACCACGTCAGCTGCTTCTTCCACAATAATGGCAGGCAGCCCTTTTGCATGCATGGTCAGAAAGGTCACTCGAGGAAGGTGACTCATGAGCATAAATGTGAAGGAAGAACTAACTAGACAGTGACTCTGTTCTGCAGTTTCACATTTCATGGATGAGCAAGCTGAGGTTCAGAGAGCTGTTTGCTCAAGATGGTAGCTATGGAGTGAAAAAGATGAAATTCAAGTCCAAGTCTACCTGACTTCAAAGCCAATGACCTTGTCACAAAACAAAAAATGTAGGTGTAAAATGATTCCCAAAGAAACAGGCATGTGGGAAAGATGCTCACACACAAATGCAGCTTGAAACTCTTGGAAAGACAATAGATTACCTTTTTTTTTTCCTCTTTTACACACCCAGACTGTGCTTATTTCAGGAATGTTTGTCTTATGCAAGCCAAGTATGGGAGGGACTATTCAGAGAGACCAAAAGAGAGCTGGAAATGCCACTCTTCCCTGGTAGATTGGCTCAGGCTCTGATTTTTCTAATATACACAAAAACAGAATGAGAAAATAGGAAGAATTCAGACAAATATTTATATATATGGTGGATGAGGACACCTGGCAGAGCAGGTGAATTAGCTACTGCACGAGATGTTGCCTGTGGATTCAACTACACATTTTACAGCTAAAATTGACACATTTTACAGCTAAACCTGATGCAAATCTGCTCTTCAGTTTATCCTCAGAGCTGGATAGAAGTGAGAATTCCTTTGTTTTCTTTTTACATGCACAAGGGGATTTTAAAATTAAGCACTCATAGGCATTGATTCTGTACATGCAAATTTATGAGGACAGAATCTCAAATTTCTGCAGCTCACCCAGGCTTAGGATTTCACCTATGTAATCCCATAAAAAAATCCATCCCTTGCAAGTAGTAGAGCTCTTGCCATTAGCGTAATGCACAGAGGTAGGCACCTGTAATGATTATTTAATTGAATGTAGATGTTGGCTGAATACCAGTGCAAAACACCATGCATTTTAAATCAATCGCGATGCATATTAATTCAGCCCTCATAATAGGCTATTTCCGATAACAAATGTGAAAGGACAGACTTTCAGCCTGTGGGAGTTTATAACCTACATTAACACGTATTCTACTCGTAAATCTTTCATATTTTGTTGTCAAATAAGAAGAAAACTTGACAAAACTTTTAATTTTGCTTCAGTGAGCAATTTATTTTTACATAACGACTGTAATATTTCTGAGAAAGAAATTTGATGCTTTGCTGTATTATTAGTTGTACTAACGGTCCTCTTTGAACAAATATTTGTTGGGAGACCTACTATATAGAAGACAACCTTTCAGGTCACGGGTGAGGGACACTAAACAAGAAAACAAAGACTTTTCCCTAGGAAACGTAGATTCTAGCTGGGAAAGACATACAACATGAAATAAATAAATGAATGCATAACACCACAGAAGATATTAGTGTGATGGCAAAGCCAAAAGTTAAAGTTGAATAAAGGGTATGGAAAAGTAGCAGTAGAGCAAGGGAATTATTTTCTCTAAGATGCTCGGGGAAAACTGCTTGGTTAAAATACTCATTGACACTTGTGTAAGGAACTGTGGAACTGGTCGTGTTGATTTCTGATGATGGAGCCTTCCAGGAATTAAAAATGCAAAAGATGAACCAACGGGTGCATGGTGTCATGGAAGACCAAGAAGACCAGTGCCACTGTGACAGAATGAACTGGGGAGAGTCGCACAAGAAGAGGTTGAGGAGGGGAGGTCAGTGGAATTGTGGCAGGACCTCAGGCCACAGTGATGACTCTGAATTGTACCCAGATAGGATGGTGTATGCACTGAGGAGTCTGAGCAGATGACGGATGATAATTTTAAACAAATTAAGAATGAGATTCTTAGAAAGCAAACCTGTTGCTTATCACATTCAAGCATATTAACATGTTGTATAGCATTTAATCTTCCCAATACCTTGTAAATTTTGTCTAGAAGGTAAACATAAATACAATAGGAATTAGCAACTTCATTACTACACATATGCTCCCCCAAACTAAAAACATATTCAAGCAAATACTTCTACATAAATGCTCATATCAGCACTATTCATAAGAACAAATTGGTGGACACAGAAAAAAATATGTTTCAATGAAGGAATGAAAAACAAATTGTGAAATATCCATAGAATGGATTATTACTGAACCATGAAAAGGAATACATTACTGATTTTAAAAAAAAGTAGAATTCGCAGGAATCTTGGAATTGTACGTGGAGAAGGAATCAGGACCCAAAGAATTATGTATTGTGTGATTCCATTTGCAGAAAATAACCAAAATGGTAAATCCACAGAAATAGAAAGCAGATTGATGGTTCCCAAGGGTTGGGGAGAAAAGGATTTGAGAAACGTCTGCTTCTAGGGTACCAGATTTTCTTTTACTGTCTTGCAACTATTTTGGAACTTGGTAGATGTGTTGATGGCATAAAACTGAATGTACAGTACTAAGTGGTTCATTTTATGTTATGTGAATATTACCTGATTAATAAAAAGAGAATAGCAAAGAAAAAAGTCAAAAAAGGAAAGAAAAAAGAAGAAAAGAAATGGTCCAAAATTGCTCACAGTTTGTCAAAAAAATGGCAATCCACTGAAGCTAGTTATGTGCATTCATCTTCAAATCCATCATTTTCTGCACTGGCTCAATGAGTAATTACAAAGAAGAGTTGTAAAGCCATTTCAATCCTTGATTGTGTTTCTGTTGCTATTTTATAACTCAAACGTAGTAAATGTCATTGTTTAAAAATTCAAACACTACAGTAGTGTGTAAAATGGTTAAAGTCCTCCCCATTTTTCACACTTCAATATTAACCAACAATTCTCCATTATTTTTGGTGTCATTTAGTGATGGGCGACTCCCCAGAGGACCTCAGGTCTTGGGTAGAAAAGCATTGTCATAGTTTGAGATAAATGATGTTTCTAAAATCCTTACTAAGTTAACTGAAGCTGACTGAAATTTGTATCAAACGCATTTTCTGTCGTTTGAGACTTACTTTGTTTTTGCTAGTTGGCTAGTTTTGTGTTAGTGGAAGGAAAACACAAACATCAATGCCACACACACACACACACACACACACACACACACACACACACAAAACCTCTGACATAACCAGCCACTGACCTAGTTAAATGGACTGAGCACGTTAGGTTGAATTAGATGGACTGTCATTCCATCACACTAAAGATGACAAACCAACTGTAGCAGATGGAGAGCGATGAAAGTAAATGAGCCTGAGAGCTTGCAAATAAACCTTGCTTCACCTCGTCAGAGAATGTGTGAACTTTCAATATACTATTGCCTTATGCAGGGCTATTTGTGATGTGCTGCATTATAAATAAAGGCCTACCATCTGAAGCATCATGGTTTCGGTAATCTTAAACCTGGGAAGCATTCCATTTAAGGCAGAAAGTCAAGTGAGTTATCATAGTCAAATAAAATATCCACTATTACTATTGCTATCAGCCCAAAGCAAGTGAGGCACGTAGACATAAATATAAACATTCACATACTAAGTTTAGCTTTCCACTGATGCAATATTGTGACTGTTAATTGTGATGTGTCAATTTGAGTGGAGTAGGAAATGCCTACCAGATTATCACAGCACACCTCTGGGTGGGTTTGTGGATAATTGGTATCTAGGCCAGCAAACCAGAGGGGGAGACACAGCCCAGTTGTGAGTGGCACCAATTAATAGGTTTGTAGCTGAATGGAATTTAAAAAAAGAAAGATATATACCCATTTGGAAGATTTCCAGTCTTCCTGAGCAATGCTCCAGCTGCTGCCAGTCATCTAGAAGGTGGTCTCCAAGTCTCCGGTTCTTCAGCATCACAATGCAGAATTGCATCGTGACTCTCAGGTAAGCTTCTAGGCCTTTTCCCTTGGACCGGCTCTGCGTCCTTCATTTCTCTTCTTCTGTAGCTTCCATCTTCTTGGGCTTAGCAGCTACTGGATTTTCCACTCTCCCACACACACGCTGTCAACTCTCCTGCCTCTTACCAGGTAAGCCTACCTAATAAATCCTCTTGCATAATTATACATGTATTTTCTATTGATTCTGTTCATCTACAAGGCACTAATAAAATATGAATATTGTTTTTTGCTACACAAGCTCTTCTCATTGCCAAAGTATACACAGATGAAACTGTGGTACATCTATCTTTGCACTCAGAAAGAAATATCACTATGTTGTATATATTTAAAAATTATTGTACCTCACTATCTCAATAATAGTTGCAGTGGCACCACAGTGTTTAATAATTTTTATTACTCTTTAATCCTGCTTTGGTTATTTTCAAGCATTTATTTGCTGTACAATATTTTTCCAGGAATTATTCGTACAACCAAAGTATGCTCGTGACATGTGCAGCTGAAGTTATAACACAGGTAAGATTGTCTCATGGAAACACTTTTTTCCCACCAGGTATAAATTTAAGAAGACTTATTTTTATGCCACTGGCAAATGGAATAAATGCCTAAAATGTTTTGATGTCATTGTAAATTTTACACTTGTCCACATTGAGCAATTTGCTGAGAAACTGTCAGATTAGCTTCTGGTTGTTTTTGATATACTGCAATCTGTGGAAAGAGTTTTCATAGCCTCGTTCATTTCTTAAGAATTCCATACTAATTTAGATGGTGTGGTTATTTTTGTGTAAGTTATAGAACTGAAGAGGTCAACTGAGATCTGAAGTAGCACTTTTTATAATGTACTTAGAAAATGAGCTAGAAGTACTGTGTTACTAATGTAAGTCTGAAATACACTTCAGGAAATTCTGTATTGTTATACAGGAGGTGTGTGATGAAAGTTATTTTCTGAATGCTTGACTTCTTCCTGAATAGGAAATAGAGCATATCTCAGAAAATCCAATAAGAAGGACAAATTTTGACAAGTAATTTACCAAGCTGAAAAACACCATTTTAAAATGAATTTTGAGAGCAAAAGAGAGCACCATTATACTAAGATAGAATAATCTAATATTAGCACAGATAACACTCAAAATAACTATAACTATGGGTCTTGGATGATCCCAAAATTATCTGGGAGCTTTCAAAATTCGAATATCTAGGCAGAGCTTTTGAGGGTGGGATCCTGAAAAGCACTTTTTAGAGGTTATTCTGGTGATTATAACTTTGAGACAAAGTAGAGAACTAGTAAACGGTGTGAGAGCAACCTCAGATGTGTATGCAATAATACTCAGGATATAAGCAATAATATTCAGGATATAAGCAATAAACAAAGTAGACAGGTGTTATTGAGATTTGATGAAATCAGACTCTCCAAGGCAATATTAATCGGTTTTTCAACTGTATTTCCATAGAACTTTCCAGATAACTCAAACATAGCAGTTATGTAGAAACATGTATCACATTATGACATTTTGGTCAACAGTGGATCACATATACAGTGGGAAGTCCTGTAAGATTATATCACTTAGTGATGTCGTAGCTTTCTTTTTTTTTAATTTTTTATTTTTACCAAGAACATGTAATGGTACATTGTATACATAATGATCATAATCAACATGGTTATTTTGTACCTGTACATGATACATCTTGGTTTTTCCCCCCTTCCCCCTTCCCCTCCCCTCCCTTCCATTCACCCACCCCTCCCTACCTGCAACAAGTGTAGCCACACTTTACCATTTTTCCCCTTTCATCTTACTTTTCTTTTAACCTTCGTCTTTATCCCCCTTTTCCCTACCTAGTTCTCCTCTCTTTTGAATACTATCTCTCTTTTTTTTTTAAACATAATATCTATTACACCTCTTTGTCCTTATTTACAGTTATGGTTTCTCATATCAGAGAAACAATTCGATGTGTAATGATAAGTGTCTGATTTATTTCACTTAATAGTATGTTCTCAAGGAACATCCATTTACATACAAATGACTCTAGTTTATCCTTTTTTATGGTGGTGTAGTACTCCATTGTGTAGAAAAACCACATCTTCTTTAGCCATTCATCAGTTGTTGGGCATTTAGGTTGTTTCCAAGACTTAGCTATTACAAATTGTGCTGCTAT
>PVJO010033645.1:0-11744 GCA_004026905.1 Hystrix cristata
GTCAATACATGTAATACACAAAATAAAGGAAAAGAATAACATAATGATCTCAATATTCAGCAAAATAAAAGAAGGAAATAAGCATGAAAGGACTTTATCTAAATCTGATAAATGCCATTTATAAAGAAAACCTACTGCCAATGTCATATTGAAATGGGAAAAAATGAAAGCTTTTCCTCTAAAATTAGTAACATGCCAAGCTTGTTCACTCTCATCCCTCCAATTAATTTTAGTATTTAAAATTTTACCTAGAGCAATAAAACCAGAGAAAGAAATAAAGGGATATGAATTGGAAAGGAAGAAGTCAAACTACCCTTATTCACAGAATACCTGATCTTTTACATACAAGAGCCAAAAAATTCCACTAAACTACTAGAATTAATAAATTCATAAAGGAAGGATATAAAACCAGCATACAAGAGTCAATATCATTCCTGTATAATAATGAGCCCTTGGAGAAAAATTAAACAATACCATTCACAATAGCTTCAAGATTAAAAAAAAAACAAAACAAACAAACAAACAAAAAACACTGCTTAACAATTAACCTAACCAAAGATGTGAAAGGCTTCTGCAATGAAAACTATAGTACTATGTAAAATGAGATAAAAAGGACATCAGAAAATGGAAAATATCCACTGTTCTTGGATAGGCAGAAACAAGATTATTAGTATGACCATACTACCAAAACTGATAGATAGATTTAATGCAATCCAAATCAAAATAGCTGTAGCATTCCTCACAGAACTAGAAAAAAAAAATCTTAAAATCCGTATGGAACCAGAAGAGACTCAGAATATCAAAAGCAATCCTGAGCAACAAAAGAAAAGCAGGAGACATCACATTACAAAATTTAAAACACATTACAAAGCTGCAGTAATAAAAACAACATCGTACTGGATAAAAAACAGGCATGTGGGTCAATGGAACAGAATAGGGGATGCAGAAACAACCCCAGACACATTCATCCACCTGATCTTTGATAAAGTTGCCAAAAACATAGATACATTGAAGGAAAAATAGCTTCTTTAAAAAATGGTGTTGGAAAACTGGCTATACACATGCACACAATTGAATCTAGACTAATATCTCTCAACATGTACTATGATAAAATTTAAGTGAATAACGTTTAATTTTTGAGGTTTTTTTTTTTTTTTTTTTTTTTTGGTGGTGCTGGGGATTGAACTCAGGGCCTTGTGCTTGCAGGGCAAGCACTCTAACCACTGAGCTAAATCCTCAGCCCCAATAACTTTTAATTTTAAACATTAAAATGGAAACAATCTACTGGAAGAGAAAATAGGTAAGCTTCTTGAAGGTATAGGCAAGGACATTTTGAACAAAACCCCAGTTGCACAAGGAATTACCTTCAGAGTCAACAATTGGGATTGTATCAAATTAAAAAGCTTCTGCACAAAAAAAAAAAAATCGAAAAAGTAAAGAGACAACCTATAGAAAGGGAAAAAAAAATCTAGATATATAAAGAATTAATTAGATCGTCAAAAACAAAACAAAACAAAAAAACAAAATGGCCAACTGAATTGAATAGATACTTCTCAAAGAATCAATACAAATGAACAGTTAATGCATGAAAAAATACTCGACTTCTCTGGTTGTTAGAAAAATACAAATTAAAACAACACCAAGATTCAACCTTACTCCAGAAAGAATGGCTATCATCAAGAAATTAACCAATAACAAATGCTGGCGAGCCTGCAGGGAAAAAGGAATGCTTTTATATTGTTGGTGGGAATGTAAACTAGTACAGCCACTATGAAAATTATTATAGAGATTTAAAAATTCCATTCAAACCAGTTATTTTCCTTTTGGCATCTTCCTGAAAGAGATAAGACATCATATTACAGTAATACATGCATACCCATGTTTATAGCAGCTCATGATAATTATATTTTAGATGTGGTATATATCTGTATTAGTAAATTTTAACTGAGACAAAATACCCACCATCCAAAATTAAGGGAGGAAAGGTTTATTTAGCTCACAGTTTATAGAGGTTTCAGTCCACAATCGACTAGATCCAAAGCGGGGTGGCATGGCAGATAGGCAGAAGGCTGCAAGGTGAGCAAGGGACCTTAACAGCTTTTTTCTACTCCTTGTATCTTTTCCAGGCTATGCACCTTTAAGGTTAGGTAGCACTCCCGCCCTTAATCCTAGCATCGCATCCTTGATCCCAACAGAACTATGTCAAACCAATCAGTGGACTAATTTATTAATCACATAATTTAGATCCAGGCACCTCTGAAAACACCCCACCTATGAACACATGAGGCTTTGAGGGGAACATCTAGACACAAGCCATAGCAATATTCATCAATAGATGAATGGATAAAGAAAATGTGGTATTTATATGAATAGGATACTATAGTACAAAGAAGAGTAATTTGAGGCATTTGTAGAAAAATGGATGCACTTGGAGCCTATAACATTAAGTGAAATAAATCAGACATACAAGGTTAAATATTGCATAATTTATTTTATATGAGAAACACAAAGTATAAAAAATTTTAAAAGCAAAATAAAACTTAAATAATAGGAAATAAGAAGATATTTCTTTTGCAGTTGGGGAGAGGACTAAAAGGTAAAGGGAATGGAGAGGGAGGGGAAGAGAAGAGGAAGTAAAAAGAATCAATATGTGTTATATATCTGTACCGACATCTCATGATGAATGTAATCATTATGTACTGCAAACATGTACTAATACAATTTTTAAAAATTAAAATAAAAAAGTATTTAGTTTGTTTTCTTTTTTCTCTAATCTATTATATGTTCAGTGAATTTTGTGTAGGAAAATGAATGTGTATATTTAAAATCTAATAATTACCTTTGCATCTGTAGTAGATGATGCTTTTCTTCTACTGATAAATGTGATGCATTATTAAAGAAGTAATCACAGGGGATAAATTATTGATGCTTAACTTCAAAGATAGAACAAGCATTAAAGACAAATAGATGAAATCACCTTTTGTTTGGCTCTTCAATGTGAAGCAAAGTATTTTCTATTCAGTTGTGGTTTTAAACTTAACTTTTCAAGAATTGCAATTATTGCTTATGCATAGATGAGTTATAGCATTATTCTTTAGTTGTAAAGCAACTTGCCTATATATTTGAGCATGACTTAGCATCTATATGGCTCATTAACCATAGAAATATAAAGAAGACTTCATGTACAGTCCAGTGGAATAAAAGAGAACAATAAAATAGAATATACAATTGGGAGAACTATTGATCTATTTATTGACTTTCATAAATGTGTGGGGTAATAATGCTTTCATTAAGTGATTCATTAGAATCATATCTGAAAGGAATTTAGCCAGAAACCAATGAATTCATCTTACTCTCTTGGCTTTTTCCTCTAAGTCAAATTTCATGTCCATGTCAATGACTTTTAAGTCAGTATCTCTATATCATCTCTCTCTTGAAAGCATCACATACATAGACTTCTTAATTAACACATTATAAAATGCAATAAAATTATAGCGCTTTTTATTGTTTGCAGTATTATAGTTCCTGATGATGTCCCACAACCTCAGAATCCCACTATCACATTCTTTTAAAAAGCTCTGTCAAAAGGAAATCCATCCTTATTTTAATAAATAAGGAAACAAATACAAAAATGCTAGCTAATGTTCCCTCAAATCTGTACCTAGCAATTATCAAAACTGTTTGACAGTGTTTCTTTCCAATAGGGCAATTCATATAATTTATAGGAATCAGTGTTTTTCATTTAATTTGCAGCAAGTCTATTTGTAATAATAGTGCACTTAATTTCAATGTTTTCTTGGTGGCATTAAACAATAAGAAATTTCCCATATGAGAAAAATATTACTCTATTATGCTTTATGTGATGAGTTATTTGTCCAAAGCTTTATAAAATGAGTAAAGACTTTTGTCATTTAGTCCACAAGGCAATATATAAATAATGTCAAAGCTGTTGTTCTCTGACAGCATTCAAACTGACCAGTTTGTTTTCCTAGCACTATTGTAGCAGTCTTAGATATTACCAGTGTAGCGTTGTATTTGCATGGTTATTTTCCTTTCTATGAGCCTTTCAACTGCCGATAACTACTGTTTAAAAAATGAACTTTTTTTTTTTTTGGGGGGGGGTGACTTCCAAGATCTGTGTTAGCTGCTAGATGGACAAAACCAACACTGTCTCTCATTTAAAGTTTACTTTTCAGGGAAAAATTCAGACATTAAATAAATAAATAAATAAATTTATATTTATGTCTATATGTGAATAGACACACACATATAGTAAAGCTTACTTTTAGCTTACAAGAAAGAAACACTTCACAATTGTAAAATCAGCTGGTACCGATAGATCAAGTGGTTTGCCAAAGTTAAGTAGATACTAAAATATCTCAGTGGTCTCTCCATCGTATGTTATGGTGACTAGAAAATATATATACAGTATATACATGTAACTATTTTTGTGCTTATATTCGCTTTAGGTTTACAATGAACTGGATCTTCAGGCCTTTTAATTTTTTTTTTTTTTTTTTTTTTAATGTAAGATCTGGCTACGTTACTGAGTTGCCCTGGCTGGGCTTCAAACTGTGATCGTTCTGCCTCAGCTTTCTGAATTGCCGGGATTATAGGCATGTGCTAATATTCCTGGTCTCGATTATTCTTTACAATAGACAAGGACAGGGAATCGTTGTATTTTGCACTTTGATCTGTTGAATCAGGTTTCTGTATTGTAATAGAAATATAATTTGAATTTTTATTTTATCAGAAGACATTCAATTTGTGTATTTTTAATAAATGACCTTTGCTTAGCGTCATCTCATTATATTCTGTATGTAACAGTTTAATCTGAGCTCATGTGGATTGATCTTTTTTTATTAGCACAAAATGTATATATGATTTTATTAGTACAGTAGTATATAATGATGATAATTATCACAGAGAGTTGGCACATGAATGTACATAATACTTCTTAATTCTTTTTTTGTTTTGTTTTGTTTTGTTTTTTACCTGAAGCATGATTATGACCCTTGGCCAACGTTACAAAATAAATGAATTGAATATAAATATTTAATCTTTGGGCATGTGAGTTATTTCAGGAATAGGACATAAAGGCTGCCAGCATTGTTTGCATTATTATGGTTTGTGCCTAGATATACCCCAAAACCTCAAGTGGTCATAGGTGGGGCTTTTTCAGAAGTGGCCAAATCAAGAATGTGTGTTGCTGGAATTAAGAGTGTATGATCACTAAATCAATCCACAGGGTGGTTTGGCATCACTTTAATCCTGGCAGCCTGGATGAGACATAAGGAGCAGAAAGAAGCTGCTAAAGTCCCTTGCTTATTTTGCTGTCTTCTGCTTGTCTCCCCTCTTGCTTGCCTTGCTGCTTTTCACCTGTCCGCCATGCCACCCTGCCTTGGATCCAGCTGATTGTGGACTGAAACCTCTACAAACTGTGAGCAAATAAACTTTTCCTCCCTTAACTTTGGGTGTTAGGTATTTTTTCTCAGCAATAAGAAAAAAGTAACCAAAACAGATACTAATTGGCTTTATGGTTTCTACCTCATTTTCGTGGAGGTTGGCAGGGTCTCAGTAGTTAAGGATAGTGTGCTTAATAGCATATATTAATAGTCATCCTGGATTTTTGTCACAGAACTCTGAAAACCCTTGAAATATTCTGGACAAGAGTGACTTTTGTATGCTAGTGAGGTGAGTCCTGCTTCATGGATCCAAATAACTTCCCAGTGGAGGTGAGTCAAGAGAGAAGCCAACTATACATTAGAGGATTTCAAATTCCAGGCGTATACCTCTGGAAAAGGGAGAGGAGATGGATACTGCATAATATAAATTTCTAAACAGTGAGATTTGTAGAGTTTCCAGGATGGTAAACGTGTTACCATGCTGGGAGGGTGGTATACTTGAGGAGGGGATGGAAGTTCTTCACTCTTGCCTTGCTCTCATACTTTGAGCTATGCGTTTCATCCCTTTGGCTGCTCCTCATTATACCAGCTCACCTACAGAATTTTATTAAAATTCTCACTGAGGACTTTTCTTAAAATATTGAATAATTTTGTCAAGTGTGAAAATTATAAAAGATAATGGATACAAACTTTAAATTACAGAAATGCAGCATGTTCAGAATTGTTTTCAGCTATTTCTATTAATCTAATTTTTTTAAGAGTGATAAGAGGAGGGAATAGTCATTATTAAAACTTCATACCTGGGCTGGGGATCTAGCTCAGTGATTAGAGTGCTTGCTTTGCAAGCACAAGGGCCTGAGTTCGATCCCCGGCACCACCAAAGAAAAAAAAAAAAAAAAAAAAAAAAAAAAAAAAAAAAAAAAAAACTTCATACTTGCCTATTCATTTCATGTTCTATTTAAATCACAAAATTTTGATAGCACTATAAATTCTTCAGAAATTTTAAGTAGAGAACATATCACATTCTTCACCCTGTAAAACAGTAACATTTGCATTTGATTATTTCAGAATTTTTTTGAATATATATAATTTTACCATAATTACAGTCTAGTATTACTAGACTTTTAAAATAAATGTAAATAACATCTGAATGCATAAACGACTAACACTAGACTTAAATATATTACAAGAAAGCACAAATTCAGTATTAGGATAATTAAAACTAGTAGCAAACTGAATGATATGTTCCTTATTGGGTATGTATGAAATGTAAGTATTGAGTTTTCATATGCCTACTACTAAAAACTAGAAAAAAAAATCAGTGCAGTTAAAGTCTATCTGTCAATACTACATTTTAAAACAACTACCTCATTCAAGTCTCAGTGACTATCAACAAGCACTCTGCATTGTAGATAAATCCAAGCAATCATTTTTCAACATGCAATTTAATTTTATTAGCCACTCCTTGAACATCTACTTTGGAAAGACAGCCATCCTGCCCCACAATCACCCACACACGATGAGGAATGAGTCACCATATTCTTCTTATTCTAACTAGAATGAGAGGATTTAAAAAGGAACAAAATTAAAAGAAATACAAAGAAAAAAGTCACCTAGTTATTTTTCTACTATTAGATTTCTCCCCATTGTAGCCTTTATGTAATGTCAGTGTTCCAAAATGAGAAGTTTGAATATGATTTTTTTGAGTTATAGTCATAGTAGGAAATAGGGTTTCATAATTTACATAGAAAATGAGTTTTATAGTTTCCTTGTAGAAAGTAAAATTCTCACTTATTTCCTGTGTCATATGAAAACTTGAAAATTATTTTGGCTTGTGAAAATGTTGCAGCTTTAACAGATTTGATAATTGAAATAGGATCACCCATATAAAATTATTCCTTTTCTTCAGAGGTTGCAATGACGATATTTTAAAAATTATTAATCAGCTGCTTGAAAATACTATTCTGATGCAAAATACTGAATTTCCTCTGTATTTGAATTTTGATAACTTGAGTTAGAAAAAATATTCCATGACCATTTAGCTGGATAAATATGGACTAACTAGCTATATAATCTGATCTCTAGATTCCACTTTTATAAAGTGAGATTAATAGTCATCTGCTTCATCTCTTTATCTCTTGTAAAATTAATCTATGAATAAAAGTATTCAATGATGATTCTTCACAAAAACACTCCGTATGTTCCTAGCAATACTTTACTTCATTTACATTTATTGTGGAAGATCTTACTGCTTGCTTTTACTTACAGAGTACTTCATAGTTGCCTTACACGAATGTCAATATTGAAATTTGAGTTTGTCCAATGGGGAAGCTGAGTGTTGAAAATGTATTTTCAACAGTAACAGAGTGCCTTTTTTTTTTTTTTGATAATGATAAAATATTTTGTATATAACTTTAATAGTATATTCACATATACTCGCCCATTAATTAGAAGATACTTACCTGTCATAAACACACATATCAATCTGAGACACATCAATCTGGCATAAACATTTTTTTAATTTTATTTTAATGGTACATTTTCAATATACATATTGATAACATTCATCATTGGGGATTTGTACCTATACATGATATACCTTGTTGCTTCTTTTTTTCCCGTTCCCCTCCCCTCACCCCCTCCTCCCTCCGTATTTATAAAAGCTTTGTTTCCATTTTTTCCTTCTATTTCTTATTTCTCTTGTCCCTTTGTTCCTTTCCTCCTCCCTTGTTCTCTTTCCCATTTGGACACTTTCTTCCCTTTTCCAATATAATACATTTTAGTCTTTATTTACACTTCAGTTTCTCACACTAGAGAAACTATGCAGTATTTAAACATGTGTGTCCGATTTATTTCACTTAGGAGTATGGTCTCAAGATGCATCTATTTACCTAGGAATATCTCAAGCGTATCATTCTTTATGGCAAAGTAGTACTCCATTGTATAAAAAAACCACATTTTCTTAATCCATTCTGCTGTTGATGGTCATTTGGGCTGCTTCCATGATTTAGCTATTACAAACTGTGCTGCTATAAACATGGGTGTGCATATATCTCTGCGGTATAATGATTTTAATTCTTTTGGGAAGATACCAAGAAGTGGAATAGCTGGGCCAAACGGAATCTCTAGTCCTAGTTCCCTGAGGAATCTCCACACTGATTTCCATAGCGGTTCCACCAGTCTACATTCCCACCAACAGTGGAGAAGGGCTCCTTTTTCTCCACAGCCCCTGTAGCATTTGTTATTGGCTGATTTATTGATAATAGCCATTCTTTGTGGAGTGAGGTGGAATCTCAGAGTTGTTTTGATTTGCATCTCTCGAATGACCAGTGAGGTTGAACATTTTTTCATATATCTATCTGCTGTTTCTACTTCTTCATCTGAGAAGTGTCTATTCACTTCTGCTGCCCACTTTTGGATTGGGTCTTTAAATTTGGGGGGGTCTGATTTTTTTGAGTTCTTTATATATTCTAGATGTTAGTTCTTTGTCAGAGGAATTTTTTTTCCCACTCTGTGGGTTGTCTCTTCACTTTGTTGGTGGTTTCTTTTGCAGTGCAAAAGCTTTTTAACAAGATTAGGTCCCAGTAAACATTTTAATCTCTTTCTTATTAACATAAGTGCCAGCTCAATCCTCCAGTATATGTGAACAAAGTGAAGAATGGAGAACAATTCTACCAAAAGTTAAGTTTATATATGCATGTATTTCTATCTGTGTTTCTAATTTTGTAAAGGAGAAATGCTTTAAAAAACAAATAAAAAAGAATGTCATGCTGTTTTTCATTTCTTTTTAGGGAAGACAGTAAAGAAAGATAACGGCCATGGAGAAAAAGTTCTTGGAGTAAGAGAAAGAAACCTAATAGTCACCCAGGGTCTGACTTATTAACTTAGTTATATCAGTTATCATTTTATGCCATCATTTCCTTGTCAGAGCAATTTTCAAGAACTGTGTTGCATCCTACAATGTTTTAAGTAAAGCGAAAAGGTGAGAGTAAGCCTGAGAGTTTAGTCTATTTTTTAAATAGAGGCAGGTCTTACAGCTAGAGTTTCTTAAAAATTCACTTGCATTAAGGAAAAAAAGTAAACTATTGGCATGGTGGCATGTAAGGCTGCTCAGTACATTAAGTGAAATAACAGGCATCAAATTCATTTTCTTTCTTTTTTTAATTTTAATTTTTATTTTTAACCAAGAACATATATTGATACATTGTACATATAATGATCACATTCATCACATTTATTTTGTACCAGTACATGATGGATCTTGGTTCTCCCTCCTCTTTCCCACCCCTCCCCTCTGTTCCCTCCATCCCTATTTACAGTAGATTATTCACATTTCTCCATAATTTCCCTTTCCTCTTTCTTTTCTTTTTTCCCTTCCTGCCCTTCCCTCTTCTCTCTTTCCAGTTCTGCTGTCCTTTGAATATTATCTGCCTTTTTTATAATATCTATTACACTTCTTTGTCCCTACTTACAATTATGGCTGCTCATATGAGAGAAACAATTCAATGTGTACTCATGAGTATCTGATTTATTTAACTCAATAGTATGTTCTCAAGGAACATCCATTTACATAAAAATGACTAGTTTATCCTTCTTTATCAGGTGTAGTACTCCATTGTGTAGAAAAACCACATTTTCTTTAGCCATTCATTGATTGTTGGGCACTTAGAGTGATTCCAAGACTTAGCTATTACAAATTGTGTTGCTCTAAACACGGTTGTGCCTGTATTCCTGTGGTATGATGATTTTAATTCTTCTTGGAAGATCCCAAGCAGGGGAATACCTGGATCAAATGGAACCTCTAGTTCTAGTTTTTTGAGGAATCTCCATACTGATTTCCACAGTGGCTGCACCAGTCTACATTCCCACCAACAGTGGAGGAGGGTACCTTTTCCCCCCACAGGCCCGCCAGAATTTGTTATCGTTGATTTTTTGATAAACGTGATTCTTTCTGGAGTGATGGAATCTTAACATTGTTTTGATTTGTATCTCTCAAATGACTAGTGATGTTGAACACTTTTTTGTATACTTATTTGCCATTTTTATTTCTTCTTCTGAGAAATGTTTATTCATTTCAGTTGCCCATTTTTGGATTGGGTCTTTAAATTTGGGAGATTTGATTTTTTTTTGAGTTCTTTGTATATTCTAGATGTTAGACCTTTGTCTGATCGATAGCTAGCAAACATTTTTTTCCCAGTCTGTGGGTTTTTACCCTGCTCTACTGGTGATTTCTTTTACTATACAAAAGCTTTTTAATAGCATGTGGTCCCAAGCACTGATTCTTTGTATTGTTTCCTGTGCAGTCTGGGTTCTGTTCATAAATTTTTTCCCTACCCCTATGTCTTCGAGGGTTCTTCCTATTCTATTCTCCAGTAAATTTATTGTTTCTATTTTAATGTTTAGATCTTCGACCCATTTTGATTTCAGTTTAGTTCATAGTGAGAGACAGGTATTTAGTTTTAGTTTTTGGCATGTGGCAAGACAATTTTTCCAGCACCATTTGTTTAATAGACTATCCTTCTTCCAGTGAGGGTGTTTGGCTCCTTTGTCAAAAGTGAAGTATTTGAGTGTGTTTGGAGTTGTTTCTGCATGCTCCAATCTATTCCATTGTTCCTCAGGTCTGTGTTTTGCCAGTACCATGCTGTTTTTATCACTGTAACCTTATAGTATAATTTTAGATCAGGGTCTGTGATGCCTCCTGCATTTCCTCTGTCACTCAGGATTGTTTTTTCTATTCTTGGATTCTTCTGGTTCCAGATGAAATTCATGATTGTCCTTTCTAATTCTTTGGAGTATATTAGTGGTATCTTGATTGGAATCACATTAATCTCTACAGTAATTTAGGAAGTATGGCCATTTTCAATGTGTTAGTTCATCGAACCCAAGAACATGGGATGTCTTTCCATTTTCTGATATCCCTTCTATTTTTAGAGTGCTACAGTTTTCAATGTAAAGATCTTTCACTTCCTTTGTTACATTCCTAAGAATTTTATTTTTTTGTGTGTGCAATTGTGAAAGTTATATCTTATGTTATTTCTTTTTCAGTGGGTTTATTGTTTGTGTACAGGAATGCTACTGACTTTTAGGTGTTGAGTTTGTATCCACCAACACAACTGACTTGAGTTATTAAACCTAGAAATTTTTTGATGGAGTTTTTTGGGTCTTCTATGTAGAGTATCATGTCATCCTCAAATAATGATAGCTTAACTTCTTCCTTTCCTCTCTTTATTCATTTTATTTCTTTCTCTTGTCTAATTTCTCTGACTAATGTTTCTAGAATTATGATGAATAATAGTGGTGAAAGTGGGCAACCTTGTCTTGTTCCAGAATTTAGGTGAA
>PVJO010033646.1:0-11858 GCA_004026905.1 Hystrix cristata
ACTCCTAAACACATTCATAGGCCGACAGCTAACCTTAAATTTCACAAAAATCTGCAAGTTAGAATGAAGAAGAACCATAGATTTGTGTTAGTTGATATAATAACTAGTAGTTACACAGAGCTACATAATTTTAAGCTTAAATTAATTTAAATTTAAATATAACTAAAAATTCAATTAATCAATTACATTGACCACATGTGGGACATTCAATAACCACATGTGGCTAGTTGCTATTTTATTGGACAACATTATATAGGACATTGCCATTATCACAGAAAGTATATTGAACATGTTATTCTAGAATGTTTCATTCCCAAAGTTGAGTAGCACTTAGAGCAAATCAAAGCGATCAATTACTTTTCCTGTCTGGCCTGAGTTCTTCCAGTCTTTTTAGACACTTTTTAATCCTCTTCTTTTCTGGTTATCTTCTGAGTTCCTGCAGTTTTTTCCTTTATAGTTATAATTGCTTAGTAAACTATATTATTCACTCTGAAATTGTGTTGTATAATTTCAGTTTACTTTAATGCAAATTTCACACATGCAATTGCTCATGTTGTAACTCATTCTGAAATTTTGTGTTACAAATTTTCTTTTTTAAGAAAAAAATAAAATACTTAGGAAGTTTTCCTCAGTTGCTAAAACATCTTATTTTTATTTTCTGATTAGTCTTACAATACCTTTTGTTAAGCTTTTATAGTTTTACATTCAGTTATCCATATTTTAATGTGTTGGATAATTGTGAACAGTAATGTAAGTTTCCTAAAGAAAGTGGCAAGGAATTAGTATATATTTCCTTTTGCTTGGCTCAAGACCACTCTAATGTGGCACTCTGAATGGTTTGTTCTCATTTGAGGAATTTTTACCACTATTAACACATATTTTGGAGTTTATAATCTTCTGATTTCACCAAATATTTAAAGAAGGAAGGTAATTTAGCTTCTTAGATATTCTCTATGTTTTCAGTAGGAAAAAAAAAACTAAAAGTTTTAAACCTACACAGTTGTCATATTATTACAGACAGATAAGTTAGAAAGAAATGAATATGCAGTCAGAGAGGGAATGGGCCCTCGAGGAAGTCAACACAGAATATGAGACACAAAAAGATTGTGGCTGGAGGTGAATCTGAACAAAGCCAGGCCTCAAGATGGAGATGCAAAAGCGAGGCCCACAAGCCTCTCTAGAGATAAACAACTACTTGGCTTTCTACTGTCATTAGCACCACCTGTTCTGATACCTGATCTGTATCAGACCCATAAATAGGTAACCAGAACATCTGGACCCATTTTTTTCTAGGAAGGTCTTTGCTCATTCCATATACCCTTGCTACATGACTCATTTCCCTATTGGATCAATATTAGCTAAGCGACTATACTTGTAATCCTATAGGTTGATTGTAGGTTGACCCACATTGTACTCACATTGTGATTTTACTGTATAAATTACCCCTGACAAAAAGCCTTGATGGCAACCCACTCTGGACCCCTCCTGGAAATACAGGAGTTATTCTTCTTATTATTATTTCTAGTAAAACTCTCCTAACTTCTTCCTTTGGTTCGCAACATCATTTCTCAATGTTGTGAGATCACGAACCTGAAAAGTGTGACATCTAGAAGCTTGGGAGTTATTTTTCCCATAACAATATTCCTACAAGAAATCAAGAAAACAAATGCTGAAGAAACATCAATCCGTAAAGATACTGGTATTAAGCACTTTCTTAGTAGTGTTGTAAGAATCAACATATCATATATGTTCGACACATTGCCTTGAATATTGAGTCTTACACATTCGTGGCAGAATATTTGAAGTTATAAAGTAAAGAACATAAAGGTTTCATTAAATCTGTACTTTCAGACCTAATCCATATAAAATTCTAAGATTTTCTGGGTAATGTGTTTTATCTTTTAAGAGCCAGCATCTATTTTTTAAAAGGCTTCCTGTTTAATATTGTATTTTTTAAAGTTTACAGGAAATCTATCACCATGAAAATGGATTTGCTTTGGAAAATACTCTTACAGAGAGAAAAAAACCTGAGACAAACCACCAAAAAAAAAAATATTTGAAGACACTGAATTCATGCTGAGGAAGCCATGATTGAAGTGTCCAAATTCCTTAGGAGGAGAGAACCACAGAATGCAGTGAGGGGTCAATCAGCAGTCAGGTTTGCTCTTGGGGGTTTTTCCAGTTCCTATTAGGTGAGAAACTAAGGAGAAGCCAGGGAAAGACCTGGATGAAAGGCTACTATTCAAGAAGATGAGATAAGAAGAAATCCTGACAGGCATTCAGGGTTAGAGACATAGAAATTAAAGATGTATGGCATCAAGATTAGAATGAAAAGTGGCATAGAACTGAAACAAACATATGCCTCTGGTTTCTCCTGAGATCATGCTAAATTCAAAGGCATGCAGCAAAGTTAATAATGACTCCGAGAGTAGAAGAGATATTTTAGTCATCATATAAAATTAGAAAGCAATAATTAGAGTTCAGGATTGGCCAGGTGAAGGAAATCGATCAGCACATTGTGTTGTCAGTTGAAATTACTAGGTAACTGTACCCTTGGAAAGGCAAGCTAAAAACACTGGAGATTTACCAAACTGAAGTCAGCAATCTCTTATGGAATTAAAATGCTTTTGAAAAATCTTATTTTCCTATTAATAAAAAGAGAAAACTACCCTAGAAGACAACAGCAATATTCTGTGTTGGTCAGGTTTCCGTTGCTGTAACAAAACTGAGATAATTGAGCAGGAGAAATGGTTTGTTTTGATTCATAGAATGCAAAATACTAATACAGGAAGTTTTAAATTATAATCTATATACATACTAAATGAAAGTGATGATAAGAATAAAATATTAATCCAAACCCAAAACTGACTGCACCTCGTTGTGCCTTCTAAAAGAGGTTCATAATGTATATCCATGTGACTTTCTATTGTGCAAGATGAAAAACATAATTCAAAGTCTGTGTCTCCAATAACCCTTTGCCTCTCAAAGGACATTAATGAGTACTACATATTTAAAAGTAGGGCTCAAATGTCTATTTGCTATTTCTACTTCTTCACTTCACTCCAGAAAGAATGGCTGTTATCAACAAATCAGCCAATAACAAATGCTGGAGGGGCTGTGGAGAAAAAAAAAACCCTCCTCCACTGTTGGTTGGAATGTAGATTGGTGCAACCACGATGGAAATCTGTGTGGAGATTCCTCAGGGAACTAGAACTAGAGAGTCCATTTGACCCAGCTAGTCCTCTTCTTGGTATCTTCCCAAAAGAATTAAAAGCATCAAACCACAGCAATATATACACGCCCGAGTTTATAGCAGCACAGTTTGTAATAGCTAAACCTTGGAAACAGCCTAAGTGCCCATCAACAGCGGAATGGATAAAGAAAATGTGTTTTTTTAACACAATGGAGTACTACTCTGCCATAAAGAATGATAAGCTTGAGATATTCCTAGGTAAATGGATACATCTTGAGACCATACTCTTAAGTGAAATAAATTGGATACAAGTGTTTACATACTGCATTGTTTCTCTGGTGTGAGAAGCTGAAAGTGTAAATGAAGACTAAAATGTATTGTATTGGGACAAGGAAGAAAGCGTCCAAATGGGAAAGGAATAAGGGAGGGGGAGGGGGAAAGGAACAAGGGACAAGAGAAATAAGAAACAGAAGGAAAAAATAGAAATGAAGCTTTTGTAAATAAGGAGGGAGGAGGGAGTGAAGAGAGGGAAGGGGAATGGGAAAAAAGAAGGAACAAGATATATCTTGTACAGGTACAAATCCCCTATGATGAATGTTATCACTATGTACATCTAAAATGTACCATTAAAATAAAATAAATTTAAAAAATACAAAATAAAAGTAAGGCTCAAAGCTTAAGAATGAAAATATAAACTCTGATATAAAATAAAATGAATAAATTTAAATAACAGAAACATCCTAAAGGCCAAAACTACAATATGAATAATATGTTTTTCTATTTTTTTTTCACCTCTTTCTCCTTAGGTCCTTCTCTGTCCACTGACCTTGGTCTTGTAGATCTGATGGAGCATGCCATTTGCAATATCCATCACAAGTAATTTTATATGTTAACTTGGCAGGGCCATGGGGTGCTTACCTACTCGGTTAATCAATTATTCAAGGGTATTTCTGAAGAAGATTAGCACTTGAATCCGAAAATGGAGTAAAGCAAATTATTCTCCCTTCCCCATTGTGGTTGGGCATGATATAACCCCTTAAGGGCCTGAATAGAACCACAGGTGGAAGAAGAGTGAATTCACCATCTGCCTATTTTCTGGCTGGGACATTGTTCTCCTCCGGCACCCTGAGTGATATTTATACCATTAATTCCTTAGAGTCTCAAGACTTTAAACTCAGATGGGAGTTTCACCACTAGCTCTCCTGGGTCTGCAGCTAGCACATGGCAGTGGCCGTTCCTTCAGCTTGGGTTACAAAATAAGGTGTGTATTGTCTAGAAAGCTGACCATGCCCTGTCAAGATTCCCAGGGCTCCAGCTGATTATCAGCTCTGAGAGTATGGGCAAGGTAAGAGTTGGGGAACATTATTATGCAGTCTAAGGTATTCATAGAATACGCAAAGAAACATTGGAATGCCTCTAAGCTTATTTCTTGAATGACATAGACTGTAAACTAAAGCAAGGAAAATAATTCCTAATAAATGTCTCAGTTCCGTGTAGCATCCAAGTGAAAACTGAAGCATGGAGTCTTTTGTAAAGAAACAGAAAAAAAAAATCAAGAGGGAGCCAAATAAAAATCAATATCTATTTATAAAAGATCTTTTTAAATAAAAAACATCAATTACAGTATCTTCTGGGAAGAAAATGGTTTTCAGTGCCCATAATGTTTGACCTCAACCAAACCTCTTAGTAAACAGTCTACTACTCTTACAGAGCTTAGTAACAGAAGGATATATCTTAAAAATGTTTTTTATGTTATTGGTTATCAAGATTTTTTATTATGAATAAACTCAGAATTATGGAGTTGTCAGACATGGTTGGATGGAGAGTAGAAAGTAGTCGCAGATTCTTTCTCCCTGTGTGACTAAAGAAAAATAAATGCTGAGAAATCTTATATCCAGACAGCTTCCCCTAAAAATAATGTTCTATACATAATGTTCCTGCTGTCTGCTACTGTGAGGTCAAATCTCAACTAAGAGAGTGAGAAAGGGGCATTTTATAGAACTTACGTCTGATGATTTGAAATTCCTCCAGAGAAGAATGTCACATTTATGTTTTTTCTTGTTTTATCCTTTTTATGGTTGGTACTTTCTGGTAGAATAAGGTATTTGAATCAAATGGGAAATTATTAGACTTTTCTTTGTGACAAGCACTATGCTAAATCTTTGATGGGCTATTGATGTTGTAAAAGAGACAGAATAATGTGACAAAAATCAACATTGGATAGTGAGGAAAAACAGAATTTACCCAGACTTGGATTTTTTAAAAATCTTTAAATCCTCAATCCCTTTTACAGAACTGGCTTGTTCAGTTTAGTTTGGCTAATTATTACTAACTTGGTTGCATTACTTTTCTTGGTTTATAAGCTCTCAGAAGTAAGGCATTTTGGCTACTTCATGTGTACTGCTGAATTCTCTAATATATCCACCTATTTCAGTTAGGTTCTGAATGAAATATTTGACAGAGAAAAGAGTATTGGAATAAATACAAAAATAAGTATTCAGTTTTTAAGAATGTAAATAATTTTCTTCTTGTGAGCTTCTTATAAATGTAGTGCTTTTATCACAAAGAAGACAGAAATAATATTTACTTTTTACATTTAAATACGCTGCACAGTCCTATAATACATCTTCCTACATAATCCTACCTTATAGTCTTCTGTAAGGCTTATTTAAAAATACATAATTACCTCCAGGGCTGGGCCTCTCAGCTAAATGACAGTCTGTAATTTAGAACTACTGAGAAAAAAGGTACTTGTATATGAGTAGAGATGTAATTTTTTTTCCATTAGAGAAATAGTACTCTGAGTTCTTTCTAAATTCTACTAGTTAGACCTTTGTCTGAGGGACAGCCTGCAAAATCTTTTTCCCTCTCTGTGGATTTTTGCCCCTCTATTGGTGCTTTCTTTTGCTGTGCAAAAGCCTTTTAATAGGATTTGGTCCCAAGTACTGATACTTTGTATTGTTTCCTGTGCAGTCTGGGTTCTGTTCATATTTTTTTTTTCCAACCCCTATGTCTTCAAGAGTTCTTCCTAGAATATTCTCCAGTAGATTTAGTGTTTCTATCTTAATGTTCAGATCTTTGATCCACTTTAATTTTAGTTTAGGACATGGTGACAGACATGTATCTAGTTTTAGTTTTTGACATGTGGCAAGACAATTTTTCTACCACCATTCGTTAAAGAGGCTATCTTTCTTCCAGTGAGGGTGTTTGGCTCCTTTGTCGAAGATGAGCTATTTAAGTGCACTGGGAGTTGTTTCTGTATCTTCTAGCCTGTTCCATTGGTCCTTGGGTCTGCCTTTGTGCCAATACCATGCTGTTTTTATCACAGAAGCTTTATAGTATAATTTCAAGTAGGGGATTGTGATGCCCCTTGCCTTGTCCCTGTTACCCAGGACTGTTTTTGCTATTCTTGGTCTCTTCTGGTTCCAAATGAATGTCACGATTGTTTTCTCTAATTCCGTGAAGTATGTTATTGGTATTTTGATTGGAATTGTATTAAATCTGTATAGTAATTTAGGAAGTATGGCCATTTTCATTCTGTTGGTTCTTCCTCTCCAGGAACACAGGATTTCATTCCATTGTCTGAAATCCCTTTCAATTTCCTTTTTTTAGAGTACTGTAGTTTTCAATGAAAAGATCTTTTACTTGCTTTGTTAGATAAATTCCTAAGTATTTCATTTTTTTAATGTGATTGCAAAAGATTTATTTTCTCTTATTTCTTTCTCAGTGAGTTTGTTGGTATATAGGAATTCTATTGACTTTTGGGTGTTGACTTTGTATCCATCTATGCAACTGAATTTAGTTATTAAATCTAGAAGATTTTTGGTGGAATATTTGGGGTCTTCTATGTAGCGTATCATGTCATCTACAAATAATGATAGTTTATCTTCTTCCTTTCCTATCTTTATTCCTTTTATTTCTTTCTCTTGCCTGATTGCTCTGGCTCATATTTCTAGAACTATATTGAATAATACAGGTGACAGTAGACAGCCTTGTCTTGTTCCAGATTTTAGTGTGAAAGCTTGCAGTTTCTGATAGTTAAGTGTGATGTTAGGGGTTGGTTTGTCATAGATGGTTTTTATTAGACTTATATATAGGCCATCTATTCCTAATTTCTGTAGAGTTTTTATCATGAATGGGTGTTGATTTTTGTCAAATGCTTTTTCTTCATCTATTGAGATGATCATGTGATTTTTGTGTTTGACTTTGTTGATATGGTGTATTACGTGTATTGATCTGCGTATGCTTCATCCATCCATCCCTGTATCGCTAGGATGAATACTACTTGGTTGTAGTGTATAATCTTCTTGATAATTCATTGTATTCTATTTGCCAGTCTCTTGCTGAGAATTTTTGCATCTATGTTCATTAGGAAAATTGGTGTGTCTCTTTTTCAGTTGGATCCTTTTATGGTTTAATATCAGGATAATGCTTGCTTCCAGGAATGATTCTGGAAGTACTGCTTCCCTTTCAATTTCATTAAAAAGTTTGATGAATAATGGCATTAGATTACCTCTGAATTTCTTATAGAATTCAGCTGTAAAACTGTCAAGATATGGGTTTTTCTTTGTTGGTAGGTTTTTAATTATCTCTTCAATTTCAATGGCTGATATTGGGTTATTTAGTATTTTTAATTCTTCTTGATTCAGTTTTGGTAATTCATATGTTTCTAAGAATCTCTCCATTTCTTCAGTGTTTCCCATTTTGTTTGAGTATAGGTTCTTGAAATAGGCACTAATGATTGTTTGGATTTCAAGATGCAGATGATTCTTTGGTCATTCAAGAGATGCAAATCAAAACAACGCTAAGATTTCATCTCACTCCAGAAAGAAAAGCTATTATCAAGAAATCAACTAATAACAAATGATGCCAAGGCTGCAGAGAAAAAGTAACCCTTCTCCACTGTTGGTGGGAAAGTAGACTGGTCCAACCACTGTGGAAATCAGTGTGGAGTTTCCTCGGAAAACTTCAACTACAGGTTCCATTTGACCCAGTTATTCTCCTGCTTGGTATTTTCCCAGAAGAATTAAAATCATCATACCACAGTGATATATGCACAATCATGTTCATAGCAACACAATTTGTAATAGCTAAGTCTCGGAAACAAAGTAAATGCCCAACAACCAATGAATGGCTAAAGAAGATGTGGTTTTTCTACATAATGGAGTACTACTCTGCCATAAAAAGGATAAACTAGAGGCATTCATAAGTAAACAGATGCATCTTGAGAGCATACTCTCAAGTGAAATAAGTCAGACGTTCATGAGTACACATCCAATTATTTCTCTGATATGAGGAACCATAAATGTCAATAAAGACAAAGAGGTATAATAGATATGCAGAAAAAAAAGATAGTATTCAAAAGAGAGGAGAACTAGATAGGGAGAAGAGGGGAAAGAAGGAAAGGAAAAAGAAAAGAAAGGAGAAAGGGAAAATGCAAAAAAGGAAATAAACCTGTAGTAAATAGGGAAGAGAGGGGGAATGGAAGGGAGGGGTGGGGAAGGGGGGGACCCAAGATATTTGGTGTACAGCTATAAACTAACTATGATGAATGAGATCACAGTGTATACAATATACCAATACATGCTCTTGGTAAATAAAATTAAATAATAAAAAAGAGAAATGATACTCTGTATCTACATAATATTGTGAATATGCCATTTTCAAAGGTCCAACAGTACAATTTAATATATTAAAAGGCTAGAGGTAGAATACAACACCCATATATATCCAATATTGAGTAATTTACTAGTGGGTTTAAATACATTTCTGAACATTGTACATTTGGACTCTATATGTGAGTACCTTTTTTAAAAATGTTGACCACTAATTTTTATTTAGGTTGAATATTGAGAGGAAAATCTTCTACTTTTGATACAAAAAAAAAATCTAAGTGGACTCCTACTTCTTTATTGTCTATGATTATGGGATCTACTTTTAACCTATGTCAGAAAAGTAAAATGTTTCTAAGTAACCTACATTGGGAGTAATGTAAAGTGGTTTTTCCAGAAATAGTGATATAACACTTACCACACTATAGGTTCTCATTGTCTTTGCCGTTCTATTTTTTCTTAGGCTCTGGAATTCAGGTATTAGTTGACACCATATAAACCATATCCTCTAGTTAAATTCACATATGATTTCTGCACTTAAAAATAAATGCGATATAAATATTAATAAGAAATCTTAAGGAGCATATATGTAAAATTCAGTACTGATACACATTGATGAGCCTCAAAACCATGGCACTAAGTGAAAAAAGTCAGTTGCAAAGGACCATATACTATATCATTCCATTTATATAAAATGATCTGAAAAGATAAATCTATAATCTAATGATCTTCTAAGATGGAAAGGACAGGATAGAGACTATTAACTATTACAAGGTTTCTGTTTTAATTGATAAAGATATTATAAAATTTATTGATGAGTAGACTTATGGATTTAAAATAGATAATGTGACAAGCAAATGTACTAAAACATTAACAGTAGATTTAGAAGTCAGGTATATAGCTAGTTCCCTGTAAAATTCTTTAAACTTTTCACATCCTTGAAAACTTCCAAAAGTATTAGGGAGGGGGAATCAACTAAATAATAATTTTAGTTAGAAGAGATCTTGTGTGTGGTAATGATGAAGAGCTAGATTACAACTAAAGGAGAATGGGAATTTAGAAATTAAAACACATAGAATACAGCAGATAATCAAGAAGTATGAGATTGAATGAAAAAAGACAGTATTTCACAATGGTTTGTAAAGTAACATAATCAAACATTTTGCAATGTATGAGGGTCTACACTATGATAAATAGGGGCAGATGACTTGTGGAGAATGAGGGAATTTTATGTGTTTACTATGAGGATAATGTTTTCTTAATTTTCTTCAGTATTTTACAACTGTCTAAATGCCTCAGATTTTAAAATGTATCATTAGCTTTTATTGAGATAAAATTCACCCGACATAAAATTCACCATTTTGACTAAAGTATTCAATTTAATGATTTTCAGCACAATCATAATGCTGTGCAATCATCATCACAATCTAATTCCTGAACATTTTCATCACCTCAAAGAGAAATTTCATCTCCATTAAGTAGTCACTACTCATTCTCCACTCCCTTAGCTCCTGGCAACCACAAATCTACTTTGTGTCTCAATGGATTTACATATTCTGGACATTTCAAGTAAATGGAACCCCACAACCTGTGGTATTTACCTGCCCAAATTAGTCTAATTCTGTTGTTAATGAAAAAATTGTTTCTAGAAATGTCTTTGTTAATTCAGTTCAAAGATCCAAGTGTACTTTGGGCTGATAATATAGCTAAAAGCAACTATCCACATAGTATCCTCTGAGATGGTACCACCCACATTCTCAAGTAAGAAACACAAACTGTGAAAAGTTACAAAATTCTCAAAAAATAATTTTAATTCAAATAATTACTAATATTTAAATGTTATATATTCCAGTACTTTGTGATACTGGATTGGATTAAAAAACACAGTGATTTTATTGTCTACAAATATTTTCAGGGTCAATATTATTATGTATAATTCAATTGCATACATTTTCCATAATCTCACAGTAAGGCAGGGTGATTGTTTTTCTACCAAACTTGAAGACATCTACCTGCCCAGCCTCTTTTTCTCCTTTAAATTTAACAACAACTGTTTTTTTGTGTGTGTGTGGTTGCTATATTTTATTTTCCAAAATAATACTGATTAAAAATATTTACATACCTACTTTTAAGTCCACAGTTTATCACTCTTATGGTATGGCTTTAAAAGATAAAGCACAAATCTTTGCATCAAGGATTGGGGGAAAAGATTCAAAACAAAGCCTGATATATTACATACATGTCTTTCTCTGTACTTTATTTAAAATACATTAATTTTTAAGTGATGTTCATCTTTTTTTTTTTCCAATCTGGTGGTAAAATACTAGTGCAACTTTTCTTCAAAAATAAAGTTTACTACAGATGTAAATGAATTTTCCCAATTGAAAATGGCCCTTCAGCTGGTATTAAATGAAATTTCTCAACCTAACTTAAATGGTAAAGAACTGGTAGTTATCATTATAAGCGAAAATATAAAGTACTAATAGTATCACCTACATTGCTCCTTCCAACACAAACCTAGAAAGAACCAGAGATGCTTTATAGAAGTTTAGTTGCGTTTGAAAAGGCACATGGGTGTGATTTTTTTTTTTAACATTCTAGACACTGTGCCACCACCACTCTGTTTTTGTGCAGAGGTGGCATTTGTGACTAACTGGGGTATAGAGGAATGTTGTTCAAGACAAAAAAAGCCAGAGCCAAAATTTAACTGCACAGTAACAACGCACTTTTCTTCATGCAGCTTTGTGTTTCCTATATGTTCACTTTTCTCATGCATTAGAATACGTAAGGTTGTATTCTAATGATTTTACAATATGGAAAAACTTGGGGGAAGGACATCACTACAAGCAGCCAAAACAGCCTTGTGGACCTTAAAATGGTGCCCGTCGATGATCAGGGTGATGTCGATAAAGCGATCCTGCTCTCGCTGTTCATTCAATCGGTCCAGGATCATTTTATGATGTTCAGGGAACTCTTGAAGGTATTCCATCGTCTCTTCAGCCTCCGTGGCCGTCAGGCTGCTCTAGCTCACAGTCCATCCTCTGTCCTTCCTT
>PVJO010033647.1:0-11840 GCA_004026905.1 Hystrix cristata
TTATCTCTTCTTGATTCAGTTTTGGTAGTTCATATGTTTCTAAGAATCTGTCCATTTCTTCAGTGTTTTCCATCTTGTTTGAGTAGAGGTTCTTGAAGTAGGTGCTGATGATCCTTTGGATTTCCATTGGGTCAGTTGTGACTTCACCCTTTTCATTTTTTATTGCATGGATTTGGGTCTTTTCTTTCCTTTTTTTGATCAGAGTGGCTAGGGGCTTATCTATTTTATTTATTCATTCAAAGAACTAACTCTTTGATTTATTGATTTTTTTGTATTGTTTTCTTAGTCCAAAATAAAAATTTAGAACTCTAAAAACAAAGAAGAAATATTAGAAACAAAAAAGTAGCAAGCAGTATATTACTTCCAAGAACTGACGACAGACTTCGATAACAAAAAGAAGAATATTTTCAAAGTGCCAAGATAAAAGTTTGTTTATTGTACATTCACTCTTGAGTGCTAATATGGCTGAACATAGTTTTTCATTGACATATTAAATCTAGAAATTAGGAGTTAGATGCAAGAAGAGACCATGAACAAATAAATTAATAAGTGTAGGATAAATCTAAATTAGAATCGACTCTCTAAAGATAACAATATCATCAATGGCATGATTTAGAGCAATCAAGACAAAGGAAAATTAAAAACTATATAAAAGTAATGTGCAAAACAGGAAAGGGGCCGATCAGATTTAAAGTATTCTAAGTACTCATATTGTTTTGGAGGAAGATGGTCTAACGTCAGACTTTGTGAAAGTAAGTATAAACATAGACTAGTATAAGTTTTACAGAAAATAGAGTAGAATTAATACTAGAAACATAAAACTTCATCTTAAAAAGAAAATTTACAGACCAATACTCACTAATAAGCATAGGACCAAATATTATAAATAAAATCTTATAAGTCAAAATCGAATTCTATCTTGATGGGTTTATGTATGCATATTTGTATAGTGTGTAAACTAAATAGGGCTTACTAAGTAATACAAAGATGGCTTATCAGTAGAACTTCTTTTAATGTAATTTAGCATATTAACTAAGGAAAAAATATGTAGTTATCCCAGCAAAAGCAGAAAAAACTTGAGAAATTCAACATAGTTTTATAATGAAAATTCTTAGCAAAATGGAAAAGAAGGAACTACTTGACAAAGGCTATCTTCCAAACCTTAAGAGCAAACATTACATGCCATGGCCTTACCATTAAAGAGGAAGCAGGCAAGACTGCCTCTTATCCCGGCCTTTGTTCATCAAGGCACCAGAGGTACTTGGTAGAGTGCTGGGAAGAAACAGAAACGAACAATATAAGGACTGGAAAAGAAGAAAACCCATTTTATTATTTTTTCAGGCAATGTTTTTGTGTATCTAAGAGAAAAATGTCAAATAATTCAAGGTTTTCGGATTTAAAGAAATAGTTGTAGGTTGTATTTCTTGAGAAACAGGCTCTGAGAGATTAACGTGCAAAGAGTTTATTAGATTGTGCTCCTAACATTAACACCTGTGAAAAAAGGGGGTGAGACATGACTGGGCAGAGGGAGATGTTGAGCTGTGATGTGGCCCTACAGAAGGCTCTGGAAAACCCCAGAGGGGTTTGCCTGGAGTTGGCCTGGGTTGGAGTCAGGAAGCCAGACCTTCCTATGCCCGTGGTGACCAGCACTAGGTGTGGGGTGCCCTGTGGAGAGATGGGACTTTGGGCTCGATGGCCCCTTTCTGCCAAGACATTCCCTTAAGAAGGTTGGCAGATGAAGTCTAATGGCCAGTAAGTTCTTCAGTCCTGAAGGGGAGTCAGAAAGCCCTGGGACTGCTTATTCGGAGAGCCACTGTTCAGGATCCAGGGAGAGTTGCTATCATTTAGATCTCAAATGTCTCTCAGGGTTCATGTGTTAAGGACTTGGTCGCCTGGTGACAGTTTTGGAGGTGCTGTGGGCCTTGAGGAGGTAGGGCCTATTAGGAGGTCCTTAGGCCTTAGAAGGCAAGTCCTTGAAGGGGACTGTGTGACCCTGGCTACTCTCTTTCTTTCTCTGCTTCCTGGATCATAATGTGAGCAGTTTTCTCTGACATGTACTTCCTTCCCCTGCCATTTGTGTTCTCAACAGAGGCCCAACACCATGGCGCTGCCCTGTCTTGGACTAGAACCTCCAGAATCATCAAGTAAATAAACCTTTTCACTTTATAAGTAAATTGCCTCAGGTATTACACTGTAGTAACATGAAGCTGACTGCCACAAGAGTCTCTGGGAAAACTTGGAAGAGAAGGATTAGTAGAATGGTTTATAGGTCCCATTATGGAAGTTCCATGTAATACAACAATAGATTCTCACCGATACCTGCTTATTAGGCACCTTGGATCCCTCCTACCCTTAGTTAACACCTCTGATAATCTGAGTTGCCTGAGACTCCAGTCATGGGCCAGAGTTGTTATGACTGATTATTTTCCATCAAAATTGGGTGAGAGGTTACCCACCCAAGTGCATTGCTAAGATGCCAAATATGTTCTCTGCCTACATTGTGTAATGGTGAACCTACCTTTTCCTGGTAATCGGTGTTAATACATCCGCCATTCAGAACTTGCCATGGATTGTGATCATTGTATGCTCTTGATTTCTAACAGTTAAGTGCCACTGTCTGTTATTGCAGGATCCTGGTGTCCCTGTTGCTGTCATTGAGCCCAGTTCTGTCATGGCCCTCACTGCTATCATCCCTGGCCCACAGAAGCAGACCTACTGGGTCTGGGAAGGCTGGTTCTTCTTATCAGCAAGATTTTCAGCTTGTGGGATTAAAAATAAGCCACAGGCCCAGTCTGGCCTGCAGACTGTAGTTGTGAACCCTGGATCATTGCTACTCGTGCTCTGAGGCCCAGCCTGGCAGGGTGTGTGCACAGTCTCTCCGGATCTTTAACAGGACCCCTGTTAAGCCCCATGTCCTGCCAGAGTGCCCCAAATCAATGAATACTCCTGGCTTCAGCTTTACACCTTGCCTCTCTTGAGCCACCATCCTTAGAATCCAGTCTAATGCATACTCTCCTGGATCTTGGGGGGAATGTTTTCTAGGTCCTGGAACTCCTTTGGGCATATTCTCTTTCTTCATTAGGCTCAGCATGTTACTACCTGGGTTACTTAACCTTAGTTATTGTCCTTGTTGCCAGGAGGGCAGATAAAGGCTGATTCCAAGGGGGACGCATGTTGTCTTGCAGGGGAGAGGTCTCTTCAATATTTGCAAATAGGAAGCAAAGAACTAGACCTTAAGGGTCCCTAATTTTGGGCTACTTCTGCAAGCTCAAAGGGTTCAGGGGACTATGAAAGACTTAAGAGTTTCAGATATATCAACTCTGATGTCTGCATTCCTGTGACATGGTTCATTTTTTCCCAAAAAGTGCTCTGAATTTATATAGATGGACTGTGTAAGTGGAAAGACTGATGTTTTCTGCTGCTTTTATGGCTAAGTCCTGGGCTTAATCCTCGGGATTTCTTCTTCACTCTTGGGCTGAAAGACATAAGAACCACTTTATAGGATACTGTGAAGATCCTTTGATTTTTAATTTGGTTGTTAATTGAAATTTTTTAGTAGCTTTTTGTCATTCTTTCAATGGATTAATAAGTTTTAGCTATAGCTACCCAATTCCATTATCATTATTTGTCTAGTTATGATTTGTCCCATCTTTGTCACATGCTTGAAAAATCACATTCTTTTGTGCATTCTCTTTAACCAGGATACTCTTCCTCATTATCACAGATGAAATCTTTAAGAATGTCACTGCTACCTTGTACCAGTAACGAGTCCCCATTACTAGGAAGGCGCAGAATAGCCCAGTTCCAAATTCTCATCCTAGCATCTGCTTTCAGGGACTGACACTCTCAGACCAGGTTGGTTCTCCAAAGAGCAGACTCTGAAATGGAGACCGATATGTTGCAAGTTTATTAGAGCATGTTTTGAGGTTAATGTTTGTGGGTGGGACTAGAAAGAGCAGGACCGAGTAGAGAAGATGGATTGGGACATCATCTCAGTGAAGACATGGAGCTGTGGACCTGGGATGACCCTTCAAAATGGCTCCAGCTGGGTGTGAGGGGGCCAAGCCTTTATTTCAGTCAATCGGTCCTTGCATGTGGGGCTCCCCAGGAAAGGGATGTGCCCTTAGATGAGGCACTTCCTAGACAGGGCCAACAACAGGGACTGTCTACCAGTAACGTATTCCACTGCTAGGCCAGAAAGTTCTTCAGTCTTAAAGGGACATCTGGGTGGCACATTGCAGTATTCTGTACAAAGATTCCTGTTCACTGGCCATAAAATTAGACAATCCTTGAAGTTAGAAAACACCTTTTGAAAAGTTATACCTTTTAAGAAAAGTAACAAAACTTCTATGGTATTTGAAATAAATGTTCCAGATCTTTTAAGAAAAAATTATAAGGCCTATTGAAAGACATGGAATTATACTTATACAAGTAGATATAGAATGTTTGTGGGTGGCAAGATGCAATGCTTTGAAGATGCCAATTCTCTGTAAATTAATATAAAAGTAAAAATCCTAGTAGTAATTTTTTACTATCCTATTCTAAAATTTATATGGGATTTACATGGAAAAACAAATTCATATGGAAAAATGAAGGGCTAAGAATAGCTGAAACAATTTTAAAAGAAGATCAAGGAAGGCAGACTTGCCTTCCTGGCCATCAAGATTTATTAAAAGCTTAAATAATCAAAACAGGAGATTAGTGTCATAAGATCAGATAAACAGTGCAATCAAGTACAGTTCCACCTTGGATCTTTCCACCACACCCCTCAAGCAATCTCTTGGATTTCTTAGAACTGAGCCAACATAAGCAGACTATATGGATCTTTCGTCTCTTCCTTCATTTATTCATTCTCTATATTATAGATTTTAGAAAAGACAACTTTGAGGTTTTTTATGTCAAGCCATGTGATCATCATTATGCTATGTTGCAAATTTTGTATTTTGCTGAGCTCCTGTGAGAATCAGAGGTAATTCTTAAGTACTCTGATGATGGAAGGGGAAAGAGAGATGTAGACAAACCCCATGTGAGGGAGGCAGGAAATGAGGGGAGGGGAGAGGTCTGGTCCTCCTTTGCCTGCTGGGCCCCAGACTGGTTTCTCCTGAACCTCACTCATTCAGATAATAATTTGGTTTATCAAGCCCCACTTTTAAAATACCAACATCTTCTCTCCTGGTGATACCCATTGATTACTTTTACCACAAAGTGAATATTAATAATACTTCCTGAGGATGCTGTGTAGTAGGCACAATGCTAAATGCTTTACATGCATTATCTTATAATAATCCACAAAATAATGTCAGGGGGTAAATACAACAATCACAGCCCTTCATTTACAAAAAAGGCAAACCGAAGTTTATAGAGGTGAAGTATTTCACCCAAAGGCACACAGCTAATAAATGGTGGAGTCAAGATTTGAATCCCACAGTGGACAACTGGTCTGGTTCTCCATGTCTACCAAGTTAGAGAATGGGTGTTTCGTTGAACATGTACAAGAAGGAGCAATTAATGACAGAACGGGCTTTCCTCTCCATTTCATAACCTGGCTTTAGTTGCTTTGGTTTAAATTTTGATTATAGGGTCCCAGGGATAGATAAAATATAAAAGAAAAACACATCTAACGTAACCAAGTGTTATGAACCGAAAACCACCCTTACAGTGTAAGATTGGCTTCTAACCACGCAGACGAGAGTATGATTTCTGAGGGAGCTGTGTGCTGTCAGCCCTCATTTCCTGTTGCCTTTCTGGGCTTTTAATTCTTTTTAAACATTTAAATTTTTAAAATTTTTTTTTGGCTTTTAGTTCTTAAAATCATTTTTATAGTGAGAAGGAACTGTTAAGGACATTTTAGTAATATGAAGTTAATTACTGATTATGCATTTCAAAGAAAGGCAAACTAGGTACAGTATTAAAAATAATTAAGTAATGTTACAAAATGTCTTTTTGAAAATGGTGTCATCTTCACATAATTTAAGTTCATTTTCAAGAAACAAAATATCAAATTCAAATTAGCTTAAAAAACAAGGATATTTATAACGAGCAGTTCAGAGGGAGAACGATCACATTTTATATTTGACTCAATGACTCAAAAAATGTCATCAAAGGGCCAGGTTCTTCCTGTCTCTTCATTCTGCCTTCCGAAACTTCCGCTTCATTTTCAAGTTGGTTTTCCTGTTTACAAAATGGCGGCCCGCAGCGTTTGGGCCAGAACCCTCCTTATTCACACGCAGTGAGGAAGTGAAAACCAGCTTCCCGTTACTTTCTTATAAGAACCAAGAAGAACGTTGCCAGAAGTCTCTTTGCCTGTCTCCCTGGCCAGAATCAAGGATCGCATAGCTGGTTTTTTGTTTTTTTTTTTTTTTTTTGTGCCAGTTTCTGGAAAAGAAGTTGAGATCACCCATAATCAGCCAGATCCAACTCCTTGACTGAGGCTATTCCCTAGGACACTATTGCTTTTTCTCAGTAAGAGTGAGGCAGAATATACATTACAGAGGAAACCACAATGCCCAGTGTGGAATTTGCCTGTACCAGATGGATACCATGATTCACTGACACATTCAAAGGACATGTATTAAATATCTACCATCTGCTCAGAACCAAGAGATTCTAAAGAAAAGTTACACGTGAATACGTTTTCCCCATTAGGTGACAAAAATAACAAATTATGGCTCACGCCCCTCTTGCCTCCCCCTTCTCATCCTTTGGTACAAGCACTTGACAAAAATTCCAGCACGGCCAGAGATGGAGCTAAAGGTGGAAACGGAGGCCAAATTTATGGCTCCAAAAGGAGCAAACTAGCCAAATTCAGTCACTCATTTAGTTCCAAACCAATTATTTTATTAAACACAATCCTTTAAAAATAAATCCTTCTTTTTGTAGAGACCGACTTCCCTTTTGCAGGTGACGGATGACACCGACTTGACCCTTCCTCTTGAGATCACGGACTGTGTGTCCCTGCCACCCATGAGTCACAGTGTGATAGCTAGTCACTGTCCTCTTGGGCTTAGTGTGTTAAACACTTAGATCTTTCCTTCTTGGAAGGGTGGCAGAAAGGTTCAAAAATTCTTATATGCAGCATTTAGAGGGCTCTTTTACTGGCAAAGTAATTTTCATTTGTAAGTGTGAAATACCCTCAGATACACTTCCTTTGAAAGTGATCGAGGTATTGGAGCTTGGAACGAGATGCGAGTTGTCTCAGTCTGTGATTTAGCAAGATTTAAAGTGGGTCAAATAAACGACTTGGACCCTCTCCTTTTTCTTTCCCAGCGGCCCAGATGATTGCACCTGTCTCTTTATTAACTGCAGAAGAGCAAAACCCTAGCAACATGAAATTAAATCTTTTTGAGCTTTGGCACCAGTACGCACATGGAGAGTGCTGAAGATGTGGAAGATTTAGTGCTTGGGGAGAGAAAAAGATTATTTGCTTCTGCCCCAGCAACAGAGCTATTCTAAGAGTTTTGATTGCTTAATAGAGGTAGGGCACCGGTATGGCCTCCCTTCTGTCTCTTGCTGAGAATTTAAAATTCTTGTTGGCTTATATATTTGTTAAAGATATTATGGCAGAGTCTAGAGCTGTGGTTTTTAAATATCTGTTCTTCTGGGTGACTCCCAGGCTGATCATTTGCAGTATTTATATTTATAAAAAGATAATAATCCACATCTCTACTTTTGACATCATTTCATTATTGGCCCACAAATCCCAATAAATATTCTAGTAGACGGTGGCCATGATGGTGGTGGATGGTGGATGTGAATAAAGAGAGATAGGAGGGGTAGGACATGGGCGTCAGTGACCTGAGGATTATTTTACTGTACCAATGTGGCAACATCGGGCTGTGATTTGTCATGGTCCAAAAGTCGCATGACTTTTCAGAGTTCAGCTTTTCACCTCCAAGTGATGCCTTCTGACTTTCATTTCTCGTGAAGATTAGACTCCAACCCCTAAGAGTATTCTATACAGACTCACATGTATTACATCATGTGACTCTTTATCTCCATGTTTGAAGTATGATCCCACCTGTGGCAGAATATTACATACATGGAATCTGAGACTTGTTTCTATAGAGCCTCAAGAATACTCTGGAGGATGAGTGGCCATTTGGGAGAGCCAGACGTGAACCTTTATGGTTGAGACTGCTTCCAACCTGTCTGTATGACAGGTTTTTGGGTTTTTTTTTAACATCAAGAAGTAGGTGTTTTGGTCAATTTTAGGCATGTTTTTCCTGTATTTCCTCAATCCAGTAAATGGGCTAGCATACCCCTTTGTTTGGATCAGAAACATGGCAGCGATCCTTAATACTTCCTTTTCTGCAAGTCTTCACATTTAATTCATCCTGAAAGCCCACACATCTGCCTTTGACATGCACAGAGAAAAATGCCAACTTCATCTCTGCAGGCAACATCTTTGCCCAGGCACCTTCATCTCTAATCCTCAAATATTTTCTGTCCTGTCTCCTGTCTTTGCCCCTCAATAATCCATTCTCTACTTTGCGGCCAGAATTCTCTCTTAAAAATACAAATCAAAGTTTGCCAATCCCTGTCATAAAACTTTCTGGGGTTTCCAAGTATTCTGAATGAAATCCAAATTCCTAACTATGATCTCCTAAGCCTTGCTTGATTTACCTTCTTCTAATTTTTCTATTACTCCTGATCATTGTGCCCGAACTTGTTACTCTTGTTTTTCTCTACGCCTGGGAATTTTCTTCCTTGGTCCCTCCCGTGGTCTCAGCTTAACCGTCACTTCCCTTAGAGGCGTTCTCTGTCCATCCCGAATTGGGTGGCAGCCACTGCAGATTGGGTAGTTTAACATCCACTCAAATTCCCTTTTCCTAGGCCAAGAATGAGAAACTAAAACCCATATTTCCCAGATTCTGCTGGAGGTTGGGCCCTCGAAATGATTCAGTTTCCACCAACAAAATGCAAGGCGTCCATTTTGTGGCTCATAGGGTTTCCATTTGGACAAGACTGAGCGCCATTGTGCTGGCACAGATGGGGCAGAAGTGGCACGAATCTGAAGCAAGCAGTCATAGCCACTGTGGTTAGAGGCAGCTTCCTGACGCAGGGGCTTTGGCAGCAGCACGAAGGCAATGACTGCGACTCCCCTCAGTGTGGCAATTTAGCACCTTCCACACAACAGCTACTTGTGACAGACTCTGCACAGGCTGGAGATTGTTTTTGAGGGTCGGCGTTGAGCCTGCTCCTCCAGCCTTTTTAACAGTTTTCCTGTCACCGAGCTCCCTGTAGACTCCTTGCTCAGTATCCCCGGGGCATGGACCCCAGGACTCTAGGCGGATATAAAATCTGTACGTGCTCATGTCTCTTATATAAAATGGCACGGAATTTGCATGCTATGCCTGCATATCTTCCTATACAGTTTAAATCATCTCTGATTACTTAGCATACCTAATACAAGGTAAAGGCTACACAAATAGTTGTTACACTGAATTGTTTAGGAAATAGTGACAAGGAAATAGTCTGTACATGCTCGGTACAGATGCAAATTTTTCCCAAATATTTTTGAATTTACAGATGCAGAAACTGTGGATATGGAGGGCCGACTTTATAGAATTCCTTTCTGCTTAAATGAGACAGAGTGGATTCTGCTGTCTGCAATAAGGTCTGTTCCAATGTAAGTGCTTTTCAGCAGTTACTTTTTAGATCATCTGTTAGTTTTTTCTTTCTTCACTCTTAGCACAATCTTTCTCTTTTCGGGTGCTGGGTCCGGATCGAACTCAGGGCCTGTGCTTGCTAGGGGAGCACTCTACCACTGAGCTAAACCCCCAGCCCCTCATACTCTAAATCATACTGTTTGTACGGCATTGCTCTCCACTGCACTGTAAACTACATGAGGGTGTAGCTTTGTCTGTCTGGCTCACTGTTCTGTCCGTAGCACCTAGGACAGTTCTTGAAATCCGGAAAGTGTTCCCCGCCACTGGGCCGGCGCCGCAGCCCGTACCCTGGCATTGTCAGCTGCGGTGGGCTCGCTCCACAGCAGCAGCCTTTCGCTGGACTCACCCATTCGCATCTGGCCCAGCTCCAGTTTCTTTCCTCTGACTCAGCAGTGGGAATGTGCACTTCTGATGATGATGACGGAGCAAGCTCTGCATCGGGAAGCTTCTGCTAAATGGAGCGCCTTGCGCCACTAATCAGCAGAACAATGCTCTGCTGAGTGTCGCCATCAGCGGGGTCAGGCTGGCAGCCCAGAGCCTGGACAAGGGAAGATCAGTCGGGCCTGGCCACTGCGGCTTGAAAGAACGACTCCCAAACAACAGCAAGGCTGGGCAGCTTCCTGAAGGACTGCCCGAGATCACACCGTCATTCCGTCTGCTCGCGAGTTTCTGTCCCATAACCCAACAGGCCTCTTTCCTTTCCAAAATCGTCACGGGCCCCAAGCATACCCCGCCTCACTGCACACCCATGTTCTCCTTTGAAGGGCTCCAGCTTTCCCTTCACCTAGTTCCAGATGAAGCGAAGTTTCCAGTAATGCCTGTAGTCATTTTGCTTTGTTTTAATAAGCCGAGAAGTTGGGTTCTCACCATAAAATGCTGAATAATAGATTACTCGCCTAAAGTAATCTATGCCTCATTCAATTTTTTATCCTTAGTACTGGGTACAGGGTCTGGTACATAATGAGTGCTCAATAAATATTTGAAGAATGAGTGAATGACTGAATCATCCTACTTTTGTGACTTTTTATTTTCTTTTTCAAGCTGGCAAAAAGTTAATATATGCCGAAAAGACTTGGTATATGAAGAAAAATTCCACATGTGACTTTGATTGTATTCAAATGTGTTCCTCCAGTTAGGCAGGATTTCATGAACATTTCTTCCACATCATGCCTGCTGAATATCAGTGCAAGGGTTAGTTGGCAATTGCCACTCACGGGCCACATCCCCGGACCTCAGAGAGCGTCCTGCATGGGAGGCTTCCCTTTCTCGGTCCTGACACAGCGAGACAGCGAATGCCAAGTGCTCCTTTTCAGAACTCGCAGACAAACTGACGTGCTTCTGCAAGGTCAGGACCAGCACCCGCTGTGCTTAGTATTCATGTGCAAGATGACCTTCACAGAGGAGGGCTGTCACAGGCAGGAAGGGTGAAGGCTGGGAATCGAATCTTCCTCAAAAAGGCACATCTGTTTTAATGTTTAGATCTTTGATCCACTTCGATTTGAGTTTAGTACATGGTGAGAGACATATATCTATTTTTAATTTTCGACATGTGGTTAGCCAGTTTTTCCAGCACCATTTGTTAAATAGGCTATCCTTCTTCCAGTGAGGGTGTTTGGCTTCTTTGTCAAAGACGAGGTATTTGAGTGTGCCTGGGGTTGTTTCTGTATCCTCCAATCTATTCCATTGATCCTCAGGTCTGTCTTTTTGCCAGTACCATGCTGTCTTTAATACTGTAGCTCTATAGTATAGTTTTATGTCTGGGACTGTGTTGCCCCCTGCTTTTCCCCTGTTGCTTAGGATCGTTTTTGCTATTCTTGGTCTCTTGTGGTTCCAGATGAAATTCATGATTGTCCTTTCTAATTCTTTGAAGTATGTTAGTGGTATCTTGATTGGAATTGCATTAAATCTGTATAGTAGTTTAGGACGTATAGCCATTTTCACGATGTTGGTTCTTCCTACCCAGGAACATGGGATGCCCTTCCATTTTTTGGTATCCTTTTCAATTTCTTTTTTTAGGGTGCTGTAGTTTTCGATGTAAAGGTCTTTTACTTCTTTTGTTAGATAGATTCCTAAGTATTTCATTCTTTTGTGTGCAATTGTGAAAGGTATATCTTTTGTTATTTCTTTTTCGGTGGGTGTATTGTTTGTGTATAGGAATGCTATTGACTTTTG
>PVJO010033648.1:0-11858 GCA_004026905.1 Hystrix cristata
TTAAGTACAAGGAGATAAAACTGATATTTCCAAAAATTTGAAAAACTAAAAATTTGGGGTTGGAGATGTAGTTCAGTGGTAGAGCACTTGGCTAGCTAAATCCCCAACCCCTACCACTGTATCTTAAAAGCCAGCAGATTTGAGGAGAGCAAGAGAAAGATTACTTTGAAGGCACTGCAATGAGACTAACAGCCAGCTGCACAAAAACAGAAAGGCCAGGGCTGGTGACACGTTCCTGTGATCCCAGCTCTCAGGAGGTTGAGGCAGGAGGATTGTGAGCTTGGCACCAGCCTGAGCTACACAGCAAGTTCAAGGCTGGATTACACAGTGAGACACTGTCTCAGAAAACCAACAATGGGACAGAAAACACTACTAATTCTATACCCTACTAAAATCTCTCTTGAGAAGATACCCAGACAAAAATAGAATTAGCCACTTTCATATCTGTGCTACAAAAATTATTAAAGTGTGTTCTTGGGGTAAAAGAAAGTGATCCCATATAGAAAAAGATATAAAAAAGACCCGCGGAGGCTGAGAACATAGCTCAGTGGTTAGAGAGCTTGCTTGGCAACCACAAGGCCCTGAATTCGATCCCCAGCACCAAAAACAAAAACAAAAAGACCCAGGGCCAACAGAAAGGATAAATATGTAGCTAAAGCTAAATGAATATTGACCAAATAAAATGACATTTCATAAAGTTTAAAATATAGGTAAAATTAAAATATACAAAAATAACAGCATGTAAGTTAGGATGAAGTGATGCAAGTATTCCAAAGCCATTGCACTGAAGAAAGGTAAATTAATTTAGTCCTTGACAAGTTAAGGAGTCATACTATAATCTGTATAGTAACCACTAGAAGAACATTAAAGAATGGTTAAAAAAAAAAAAAAAAAAGAATGAGCAACTACTAGTATAATGGGTGCTAGGGATCGAACTCAGGCCCTTGCATTTGCTACTACTTTTTTCCCCCAGAGCCTTGTTCTGAGCTAAATCCCTAACCCCAAAAAATGAAATTTTAAAAAGCAAGTGAACATAAGAGTAAGGGGTACAGAAAAATAGACAATATATTTAACACAATTTAATAAACAGTGATACTAAACACAAGAATATTAAGAATCTGAGGATAAGTCAGAAAATTTGAAGATAATTCATTTATAAACTAATTTTTAAAATACCATTTACTAACCACAGAAAAAGGGAAAAATCTGTAAAAAAAAGAAAAATTTTGTTTTATGCAGTACAGACATTCCTTGTTTAACAACCAAGCTATGGTCCTGTTGCTAGGTTGTTAATTGGTTGCTAAATGAGGAATTGTATTAGTATATACAGCACAATATTTGGAACAAAGAAATGGTCAAAGGAAACTCCCATTCGATGACTTTGCTTTTATTTGCATAACTCTTACATGCAGTACTGTAATGTATAACAGAACATAAAACTACAGTACTGTACTGTAAAATCAGCAAAGATCACAGTACTATACTGTAGAAGAAGCCCACCTAAGGCCACACTGCTGCTCACATTCCTGGGTCAGAGTCTGAATATGGGCTGTAAACCAGAACAATCATTAAAGAGCCAGGCTGTTAAGCAAGGAGTATCTGTACTGGGAATTGAACCCAGCGTCCTTACCCTGGCCCACATCCCCAGCCCTTTTACTACTTTTTATTTTCGAGACAGGATCTTGCTAAATAGCTAGGCTGGGCTACAACTGGCAATCCTCCTGCCTCTGTCTCCCACAGTGTTGGGAATTACAGGCATGTGCCACCCCACTCAGCTTTAAAAAACTTTTTGAAGGGTTGGGGATTTAGCTCAGTGGTAGAGCACTGCCCCCCCCAAAAAACTTCTTGAATTCAAAAATTTAATTATGTCGCACTTTTCTGAAAAGTTGAAAGATAGGTTTCATTTAAGCTGTTTTAGATTCCTTCCACAAGGTGTTTTAGGTTCCTCTCCCCCAAAGGAAAAAAGGACTTAATTGGAAGCTAAGATCTCATCTGTTCTGTGACTTTCTAAACATTGGAGACACCTGGAACCCAACTACAGGTCTAATACTACCTATCTAACCTAACAGCAAGTTATTTTATTGAATTTAGCTTTTTTTCTGCGAAATGCAAATAACACCTATCACAAAGGTCAAATTACAGGAGATAATACATGTAAAACACTTAACCCAAATGCTGGTTCATAGTAAACACTTAATAACAGTTACTTATCAAATTACTACTTTCAAACTACAAGGTCTCTCAGGAAAAACCCACATACAATGTACACAAACACCTCCTAAGGCAATTTAAAAGAGCAAATCTCCCCTGTCTTTCTCTTCGAGAAAGCACATTAGAATTTATGCCTTTCTTTCTTCTAAAATACTCAATTGTAAAATTCCAACCATATAGAAAATTTAACACTACTATGCCAATATCCAAGTCTATCCAAGGATTCATGTTGACAAACAAACATTATTGAAAAAAATAAAAATGTTCAGTGTGCTTACCTGACATTGGATTGCTTCTACTCGATAAGGGTTAAAACTCTTTTGGCATTTGCAACAGAGTTGTTTGAAATAAACCTAAAGATAAATTTATCTTTTAATACAAGTTGATAATATATATACAGAAATACATACATATACATGCATATATGGAGAGTGTGTGTGTGTGTGTGTGTGTGTGTGTATGTGTGTGAGAAAGAGAGAGTGGGAGAGAGGGACAGAGGGAAGGAGGGAGTGTCCTCCAAAAAATGTATGTACATATCAGGAAAAGAAAAATAATACGAAGTTTTTTTCAACAGACGGTGTTACCCTTGTATGGGGGGCCCTAGAGGATGTTGTGTAATGCAGAAAACTCACTACACTGCCAGCCCTAAGAGAAGAAATTGAAAAAGCATGTGCAGCAATCTCAAAGACTGAAGTAGCCCAAGCAGCAGTTCACTGTACTAATTAATGTCTAAAGTTAATGGCCACCACTCTGAGCACCTCTTGTAATTAAAGAGGCCAAAAGTAACTCATACTGACCTCATGATGTCTCAATTTAGTATTAAAGTATTTATACATGTTTGTCTTTTCCTGAAGGGTGTACACATGTTTTGGTGGACTCTGTATCTCCTGTGCTCCAGTTCTTCAGTTTAAGGAATCCATTCCCTCACCTTGTACTTCACTTCACTTTTATCTAACTTCTAACCTTGAGGGGTTTTTTGCTGGGGGTGGTGCAGAGAATCGAACTCAGGACCTTATACTTGCTAGGCAAGCATTCTACCACTTGAGCTAAATCCACAACCCCTAAACTTGAGATTTTAAACTCTGCTAGAGCTATCAGTCACCTTTTCTTAAGCTATGATCCTGATTTTCCTTATCTGTAATATTTGCCTAACTTTTTCTCTAGTTCTGACAATTACTCAGTAACATACATAAAGAACTATAATAGACACACAATGGAAAATGGCCATTATAGTTTTATCCATTGTGCAGGACAAACCCTTCTCCTTCTGTGACAGTCTATCAGCCCTGACATATTGCCTTTTCCAGTTATTTCCCCACCTGAACTCTGACTGACTTGTGGTTACCCATAAATACCATGTGCTCATGTACTTTCTGAGCTTCATGCATTTTCCTGTGCATGTTTTCTCCCTGCTTTACTTGGCGATTTCCTCCTCCTAATTATACTTCAAAGTCATATTTGGAAATGATGAAGCTGTCCCTCAAACAGGTTAATCCCTCCATCCTGTGTAATTTCTGTACCGCTTCCATTCCATGGGTGTTACTGCATGTATTACCAAGCTACATTTTTGTCTGCATCACCCCATCAGAATACATTTCTTAAAGTCGACTTCTATGTCACGTTCTTTGTAGTCTAGTGACCTTGGAATGTCTGAATCGACCCATTGCTTTCCTTCCAGCAAAAGACGACATGGGAAGTAATTTTAACTTGGTTTGAAAATCTATTCACCTTCTGGGCCCAGCAAATGACTATTTCAAAAAGTCAAGTTTTCATTCAGGTCTCAACGTGCCTCTTTGCCCTATCCTCCCACAGTCCTTTAGCCAGAAAGGCAGCCTCTGAACTCACAGCACAAACTGGGATGCTCTTATAAGTTCAGGAAATGGCCTAGTGTAAACTGCTACACAACAAAATACAACAGGTAAGCAAAAGGAGACAGAAATTGCTCAGCCACAGCCTGCTGTTCTCGTTCTGGAATGAGGGGCCACCACGACCGGAGCCCATGGCTGTTCATGAGAATCCCAAAACACAAATTTAATGTGAAGTTTTTCCCAATCTTAATACATTGGCAATTAACACAGGTGTGTGAGACTTAGCCTAAATAAAAATCTGATAGTGGGGATTGAATCCGAGGGTGCTCCACAACTAAGCTACATCACTAGCCCTTTTTATTTTTATTGGAGACAAGATCTTACTCAGTAGCCCAAGCTGGCCTCAAATTTGGAATCCTCCTGTCTCATACTCCCCAGTAGCTGGGATTCCAGGTGTGCACCACCACAGACTGCCAAAGCAAACCACTACTAAGTAAATTAACCTTTACAAGTTATTTCTCTTATTGCCCCACCTTGTGGCAAACAGTGGCAACTTTCTTGAGCTAAGGCCCAAACTTTTTCAAACTACAATATACCAGTGAAAAAATAGTTACAGAAAGTCCCATATTGACAAGAGCAAAAGCCCATTTGAATAATCTGAAATTTGTTCCAATAGAAACACCAAATCTCATATGCCAGGATATGGCTCAGGAATGAGGTGGCCTGTCCAATTCAGTTCAATTTGAACATTTACTGAGCACTTACTGCATGCCTGGCACTGAAGGCCAAGATGAACAAGATAGGGCCGTGGCAGTCATGTTCCATGGGGAAACACTCTGTCTGCATTTAACATAGGTGTCCACCCCATTCTCCTCCCACTTCCCACTCACTTTTACTTACCTTATTAGTTCCAGAAATGCACCACACATATGCACTCTCCCATCTGGTCTTACAATCCTTACAGTGAAAATAGCCATATTTTGGTTCCAAAAACTGAAAATAAAGGGGAGGGGAGCTTTATTAAATTGGAGGGGGAATTCAAATTCTCTTTCCCCAACTGCTTTAAGAAATAAAAATTACCTCCTTTCCTTCATTTCTGTCTATTCTCAATGCTATTACTGCACATTAATTTAGCGTCTCATCTTCCTTAAGAATTATTCTGGAATTCTTATTGCTGTTGCTTGTATTTTCCAAGTCCATTTTCAACAATACCATGACTACAATCTCTCAAAATGAAAATCTGTCTACCTGTTCACACAGTTTAAGCTCTCTGACCCCTCGTGTAACAGGGACCTAGAGGCTGGGCCTGCAGTGGGTATCTAAAAGCAGGGTAAAGCCTGGATTGCCTTGACACTTGGGGTCAGGTCCTGGTTTAGCCCTGCACGTACACATGTTTCTCACTTGAGGAGTGTCTGTAATTCAAGGATTTTTAGCCATAAGTTTACCTGGCCTGTCTCACCACCTTTTTGAGACTGAGGACACTAAGCCAAGGAGAAATACAGTAATTTTCAAGATCTGCAGGGACATCCAATTGCCAATTTTTAAAATGTTCAGTTCCAGACCCTCTGGAGCAATGCCTAGAAGTCTCCAGTCTGTCACCTCAGATTTCAGGAAAAGAGCCCAAGTGACCATCCTGGGATAAGGTCATACCCAACAGGGGGCAACTATCCCATGATGGGAACTGAGGCTGCCTCCCAAAACAGGAGCCATCAACCCACGATGAGAGCAAAATTACTCCTTCAAAGCAATGGCGGCTTTCTCAGAGCCAGTCCTAAAATGTTAGTCAATCAGGCCACTACCTAGTTAGGATTATCTACCACTTCCAGCTGTGCAAATTCCCCAGCCATGCAAACCCCAACCCTTGATGTTATTCTCTTTTTCTACAAAACTCCAAAATTTCTCTCAACCTCTTGAAGACAGATGTCAAACTCCTTTATTCGTGTTTTCTAGTGTGGCTGTAAGGATTACAGTTCCTTTCCTGCCCTTCATCACTGTCTCCTTGGCATTTGGGTATGAGTGGCTGAACCTGGTCTTTTGCCACCTCTCACCAAAGCTGGGGCTTCTGCCCTAAAACTCTAGTAACACCTATTCCCCAGGAGCAATGGTGGCCACACTTTTAGTCTTCACAGATTTAAGTTAGGCTCGGCACACCATTACACCAAAAACTTGCAAAACTTACAGGACACGTAAAATACATGTTTTCAAAACAACCTCTCTCTCAACAAATAGAAGTAGGAAGAAAAGGCTTTACTGTCATTGCCCCAGAAATGGAAAAGAAGAGAGAGAATGGCACTAAGAAAGAGAACAGAAAGCCTACCTGGAAGTTGGGCTTCTGAAGCGGACAGCCGACTGCATCTCCTTGTACCCGCTTGCTCTTCCCTTCACCAAGACGCTTGGCATCTTCCTCCACCAACTCCTCAGACTGAAGGAGTTCCTCTTGCCTTTCATCTTCTGATGTTGGCATTGGTGGTGGCTGCTGGCTGGGCTCCACAGGGCCTGCGAGCACCTTGCTTTTGCCATCTTCCCTTTCCTTTCTTAACCGAGTCAACACCCTGCGACCAGTTACTGGCAAATAGACTCCCCAGGCTGTTTTGGTTTCCCCGTGGCCAGTGTTGTCCCACGGGTGGCAGCTGTGCAGAGTTTGAGGCCCCAGCGAACACTGCACGGACTTGTCCACCCGCAGGCTCACCTGTACGCCCACCTCCTTGGTGTTGGCCTTGCACAGCCGCAGGCTCAGGTTGGGGTTCATCTGGGTGAGGATGGCCTTAAAGTGTGCCCTCTTGTAAGGGTCCACGCAGTATTCAGAGGCATTAGCCGGCACCAGCAGCCCTGGCCTGGCCAGGAAAGTGGGAGGACCCATGTTTTGCCTCCAGTTGAGCTGATTGTACCCCGAGAGTCCAGGCTGGCCCAGAGGCAGTGTGTTTCCATGACCCTGGTACCAGACATAGGGAACACGCACAAAGCGCTCCATTGGCTTAGCAGGTGCGCAGGCTCAAAATCCTCGTGCAGTTTGTGTCCTTGTTTCGCCTTCCACCTACATTAGCCCCCTTCTCCTAATCAGGTTGGTTCAGGTTCACTCCTGCTTCTCCATTTATTTCAGAATTTAACAGATGTCGCCTATTATCCTAATTGAAGGAGGGAAGCTCTACCTACCTACAGAGATCCAATTGCCAGTTGATTCCTAATTGCTTTTCCCTATCTCTTCAATTTACTGTTCCTGAATCTTTTTTCAAAGCTGTTTTCATTTCTGACTTACTGACCCACATGCTTTAATTAGAAATTTCATTTATTTATTCCTCTAGTGATTATTTTATTTTATAGATCACTTGTGCACTGTTGATGGAAATGTAAATTAGTAAGCCATTACGGAAAACAGTATGGAGGTGCCTCAAAAATCTAAAAATAGAACTAGCATATGATTCAGCAATCCCATTACTTTGATGTATACCCGAAGAAATCAGCATTTTAAAGAGATATCTACACTCCATGTTCATTGTAGAATTATTCATAAAAGTCAAGCTATGAAAACAAAGTAAGTGTCCACTGACAGATGAATAGATAAAGTGTGATATACAGGGAATATCATTCAGACTTTTTTTTTGAGACAGCGTCTCACTATGTAGTTGAGGATGGCCTTGAACTCACTATGTAGCCCAGGCGGTGATCCTCCTGCCCCAGCCTCCCGAGTGCTGGGATTACAGGCGTGCACCACCACGCCCAGATCATTCAGATATTTTACAAAAGAGCACTGGCCATTTGCAAGTCCATGAATGAATACATTGCGCTAAGTGAAATAAACTGTATAGAAAGAAAAAATACTGCATGATCTTACGTGGAATCTAAAAAAAAGTAAAAAAATACTTACTAGGGATGGAGACATGGGGGAAATAGGGAAAGGCTGCTCAACAAGTATAAAGTTGCAATTTTAAAAGATGAATAAGTCTAGAGACCTAATATAGAACATGATAATAGTTAATAGTATTGTATTGTATACTGGAGATTTGCTAAGAGTAGACTGTAAGTGTTCCTACAACACATATTAAAATGGTAAATATGTGAGGAGATGGAAATGTTTCTTGTTGACTTGAAATAATCACTACAAATGTGTGTATCAAGGATCATGTTGTACACATTACATACAGTCTTTATGAAAAATGGTTTTAAGGATACTCCATGCAGCATGGACTATTATTAGTGATATTAGCATAATTAGTATTTTTGAGTTTTATCACAACGTTATTCGAGACTTAAAGGGGAAAGAAAAAACTGAGAGAATAATACAAGCCTTACACATCTTGGCAGTGGATACTGAGGACAATGTATTAGTCACTTTCCAGTGCTGGGACAAAATACCTGACACCCACAATGTAAAGAAGGAGAGGCTTGTGATGAAAAATAATTTTAAAAGATTAAAAAAATAAAGTATATAGTAAATTGAAGTAGTAAGTCATCTGAGTGGTTGCTCTAGAAGGAAGTGTATACTACTAAGGTAAATTTAATGAACATAAAGCCCCCAGTACCAACAGCAAGGAGCATAGTTGTAGGGGAGTGTACACAATCAGAGAATGTATTTCAGAGGATGATGTGACATACTAAGGGTTCTAATGAGTTCATTTTCAGTGAGATACCCTTCTCCTCTGACCCCCCAAATGAGGAAAAAGCAAATTGTCCTGACTTACAAGATGGTTAAGTATCATTGCAAGATAGTTAAGTACAGTATATTAAGTCAAACGGACTTGAGTTCAAATCTGAGCCTTGTTACCAGGAAGGTTATTTAAGTTACTCCATCAGACAATACTGATTTATACAATCATTGTTAAAATTAAATGTGTTATTGCTTGTAAAGCACAAAGCTGAATGCCAAATTCATAAAATCTTCAGTAAGTGGTAGATAGTTAATTACACATTGTATTCCTTTGCTAATTAGTCGTTTAAGATCAAAAGCGTTAGTTTTATCTCTATCAGGAAAGCCTACAGCTATAGCTAAGAAATTGGTTATCAGACTGTAAAGATCCCTAAAGAAGCAAGTAGAGTTCATTATTGTTCTAACCCACGGTTTTCTCTGCTTCCACTGCTCAAGTACCCTCTGGAAGCAGCAAGGCCCGTGAGCAGCTCTCGCCTCCAGAATCCAGTTGAAGCCTTTTTAGGTCCCGCAACAAACTCGAAATAAACTTTATGCTACGATTGTCACAGACCTTGTGAATCAGATGAAGTCACGTTCCTGTCTTGCAAGGCAGTTTAGGGGGAAGACAAGCACAAAACAGGTAGATCAGTACCCTAAAAATGTAAAAGATACTACCAAACCTTGAAAAGGGGTGTACCTAATATTATAGGAACACTTTATTAAAGTGAGTTTCACAGGGAAGTGGGCTCGTAAGTCTTCGCGAGCTATTTATTACCTAAGAGCAACGTGCCTACTAGAACTAAGATCCTCTGACTTCAAATATCTGCCTTTTCCGCTACTACACAATCGGGAAGTCCACAGTCATAGGATTTACTAAGATCGGGCTACTCTGGGTAACAGGCCTAAGGGAACATCATCTCTAATGACAGAACGAATGCCTTTCAAAGGTCCCACACCCAGATCGTGTCCCAAGGGCGCCCGCCCAAGCTGGAGCAGGAGGTAAACGAAAGAGCACTTTCAGTAGCAGAGGGCGGCCCCTCCACGCAGGGTAACTCCTACTCTGCGGAAGACAGCACACACTCCAGCTCTCTCTTTACTCTGGACCAGATCGACCGAAAGAAGTCTACACAGGGACTGCCCTTCACTCGTGAGGAACGCAAGCCCTGACTTCCGGGTGACGTGTACGTCGCGTAAAACGTCAAGGCGTCACGTACGCGGAGCGAGATTTCGGCGCGAGCTTCTTGAATCAGGCGGCGGTCCCGCCGGATTGCGCGCCTTCTTGTTTGAGGTTCTAGTTTGGCGCCGGAAGCAGCCCGAGCGGTCAGATTTGTGAGCTAGGTGCCTGCTGGCGCGGTGTTTGTCAGCCTACTCCAGCCAGCATTGAGCCGCACCTCTGGAGCGGGTTAGTGGTGCCTGGGGTGGAGACGGGGGTGCCTTCGCGGTCCCAGTTGTCGGGGGAGGACGGGGAAGCGCCTCACCTGGGCCGCGTGGGAGCCGCGACCGCCGTCCTCGCTGTCTCTGCAGACTTTCGCCTCTGTCTGCGAGAAGGGACTGTGTCCCCCACAGATTCCCGCAGAGTACATTCGAGCCCCTTCTCTTCCTTAGGGTTTCGTTTCCTGGCTGGTCCGCGCCTTTGGGCTGCGCGAGCCTCAGGGCTTTGCCCCCTAGCTGCCTAACCTGACATTTGATCTCGGCACTCACTGCCTGTGTCTTACTTAACCCCCAGTAATTGCCCACAGATTTACTGATTGGGAATTATAAAGTGTGTGTCTTTAACAGGAGCACTCTATAACTGCGCAACCACTAGCCACGCGTGCCTAGTTAACACAGTTAAAATTAACGTTGAAAAGTTTTTGAGTTCCATTACCTGCTTTTCAAGTGTCTAATATGGCTAGTGGCTACTAGGTTAGAATATGGAATATGCTCATCCTCACAGTAAGTTCTGTTATTACCCCAAAAGGTGGGAACTAAGGTAAAAATTTTAACTGTAGACAAGCTTACCAGGGATTCTGAGTTTATCTCAATCACTTATGAAGGAATGCATTACTCTAAAGTATATTTTGGTCTTATGTTTTACAGAAATACAGTATAGCAAGCAGTGGAAAGATATTGTAGAGAGAGATGTCTATTGGAGCCAAAGGAAGGCCAACTTTTTTTGAAATTTTTATGATGCGATGCAGCAAAGCAGGTACTGACACATTTTATAAAACTTGATAAATTACACTGAAAATATTTTCAGTAAAATAAGTAAAGATGAAGGCTTACTAAATACTGTACTTTACACTTTAAACTGTTCCTTACAGATTCATAAATCTAATATTTAAGAACAGAATATAATGAGACTGACCCCTAGGAAGAATTGTTTTTAACCTACTAGCAAATCAGAAGCATTGATAATGGCGCTTTATGCAGGGCTTGTGAAACTTTTTGGTTTCAGTTTTCCTTGTATATCTGAAAATGATCAGTATCTGCTCAAAGAGCTTACTATGTTAGAATTTAAAACTAAGAGCTTGAAAAGATTTCAGTTCACTTAAACCCGTTCTGTATTATCATAAGTAATAGTTTTATGAAAAATAACTACATTTTCCAAAACAAAATTAAAGCAGAAGAGTGAATTGTTTCATAATTTTCTAGTTGACTCTCATGTTGGCTTAATACAAGATAGATGGATTCTTGAATCTTTGTATTTATTTTTAATTTATTAGTACATGTTTGTAGTACATAATGTTTAAATTTATTATGGGGAGTTGGTACATGTACATAACACATTTTAATTCGTTTTACTTCTCTCTGCTATTTCCAAAAGATCTCCTCGTTCCCTATTTTATTTATGCTTTGGGTTCTCATATAAGGGAAACTCCAATATTTAAGCTTCTGTGTCTGATTTATTTCACTTAACGTTATGGTCTCAAGATGTACCCATTTTCCTACAAATCTCTCAAATTTGTGCTTTGTGACAGAGTACTCCGTTGTGAGTAAATACCACATTTTCCTTTTTTTTTTGAATGTGTCAGTTGCCTTTATTTTTTATTTAAATATTATTTTAGTGGTACATTCTAGATATACATAACGATAACATTCATCATAGGGAATTTGTACCTATATGTAATGTATCTTGCAGCTTTTTTTCCCATTTCCCTCCCCTCCCTTCAACCACTCTTCCCCTCTTTATTTACAAAAGCTTTGTTTCCATGTTTTTCCTTCTTTTTTTTTTT